>OX578148.1:49072849-49357849 GCA_951213105.1 Amaurobius ferox | reverse complement strand
GGGACATCGCCAGTTGAGGCAGAATTGCGCAATTGCTGTGGTACGGAGCGCTGTTAACAATCAAAAGGGACAAAAGATGTCACAAAGGTGCCAACTGGATATGTTTTTGAAGGAACGAATTATTGGAATGCTGGAATCCGGTCGATCCCAAAACGATGCGTCTGGAATTCTGAATGTCCCTCAGTGTGTGATCTCCAGACTGTGGCAGACATTTCAAACCACTGGAGCTGTTATATATACCTGGCGACCAGTACCAGGTCGTCCATGGATGAAAGCTGCTCGGCCAGACAGATATTTAGTGATAACTGCGCAATGTCAGAGGAACCGTTCTGCCAGACAACTGGGTTCAGCTCTGACAGTAGCCACAGGAGTCACTGTTTCGGGACAAACTGTCTACAGGAGACTCAGATATGTTGGTCTCTATGCCAGATGACCAGCAGTTTGCATCCCGCTGAAATCTGCACAGCAACGCAAGCGTTTACAGTGGAATTTGAAACATCGGCAGTAGAGTGGAAAACAGTGCGACAATATTATATTCAGTGACGCGTGCAGGTTTAGCCTGCAAACTGACTCTCGTTGTACAATGATCTGGAGAGAACGTGGATCGCGTTTTTACCCGGAAAACATTACGTAAAGACATCGTCTTCGGTTTGCGGCAGCCATGGTGTGGGCAGGCATCATGAGGGCCGACCGCACAGACCTCCACATCTTTAACACGATGTCGGTTATCGGTTAAAGATACAGAGACGAAGTCAATTAAGCCTACCGCTCGATTGTTTCGAGGTGCTGTTGGTCGGATTTCATATTCATGGCTAATAACGCGCCTCCAGACCGTGAGGCCTTGGTCGACGACTTCCCTCAAACTGAAGATATCCAGCACATGCAGTGGCCTGCCAACTCTCATCATTATCTGAATCCAATAGAGTATGTGTGAAATGTGCTCGGGAGACATCTTGCAGCTCTCCGCTACACACCAAGCTCCGTTTTGGGATTGAAAACTGCTCTACTTGAGTCTTGGAACTCTGAGCACACAACTCATCTAAACCCTTATCGAAAGTATGGGAAATCATTGTGCAGTATCCGTGGCTATCCGAGGTTCCTTCCCACACACCGTATTAAACTGCAGCATCACATTGTTTTACTCATTCTGTTTCACTGAGGTTGACACTCGTATTGTTACCCTTTTTCTCTCAACCCTTTTCTTTGGATAATAAAAGTTGTTATTATCCTTGTTTTGCATTATTTTCTTCTTCTATAACCCTATTACACCCGCATACCGCGCTTCCTTCCATTCCGATGTAGATTTCCTGAAATGTTCACATAAACAGCAACTATACTTAACTTTTGGAAGTGAGTGTATATGTATATATATATATATATATATATATATATATATATATATATATATATATATATATATATATATATATATATATATATATATATATATATTCTTCGTATTCATAAAAGACACGTCATCCAATTATATTTCAATATTCGATAACGTAAGTCATGGAATATAGATTAATTGTTATTTTGTGGCAGTATTTGTAAAAATAATGGGAAAATATGAAGTATTACATTTCTTTTTAATACTCTCTGATTAGTATTGTTTAATATATTTGTCACACGGATTTTCTGGTCTCATATTATTCAATAAATTAAACTAATTTTATTTTCGTTTTCCGTAGCAAAGTAGAAAAAATTCTTTATATATTCTGGTGTATATTAGTGTAGTTTTGTCCATGTACGAATTTTATTGCGAACGTTCATACGGAATTTAAAATATCACTTTTTAATCCCAATCTTTATTTCACGTATGTGAAACCCATTTCTTTGGAAAAGTCGGTATTTTCAGTAAAAATGCTGACAAGAAATACCCTTATAACCTAATCACCAGCCAACGTTTGTTATTGAGTGATGTACAAGTTGGCACGTGTAGTTTTTAACACTTTACAACAAAGTTGAAAAGTGTTTATGACGTTGTTTATTCTGCCTGTCTGTCTGTCTGTCCGTTAGCACGATAACTGCCGTAAAAATGACTTAATCAAAATGGAATTTTAGTATTGTTCAGACAGTCTGTGGAACTTATGGGAATATAAATGAATAATATCATCCAATTAGTTTTGGATTGAACCCGGGTTAAAAAAATGAAATACATTGAACCCTATGGGACCTAATTTTTCAAACATTTTTAAGCGGATTTTAAATTCACAAATTGCTTCGAAAATTTTAGAAAATATTCAAATTATCCAATAAAGTATAAAAAAAAATTTAGCAAAATATATTCAGCAGTTTTTTAAATAAAAATTAAAATAATAGTTACACCTCTTATATGAAGCGATTACGCGCCCATTATATGAAGAGATCACGTGACCCACTTCAAAATAAAATATAGCATCCATCTTGTGTCAAAATCGTGATTTTTAAAGTTCTTTTTAATTCTTATTGAGTGTTGTATCCGTCCTAAAAGCGCTTTATTTTTGCTTAAATTCTGTGCATCTGCATACTGAAACAAAGCAATTACAATATATTTGAGTTTAAATGATCATCCAAATTTGATTATTTCTACAACGAAGCCTATTTTTCCCTTATGGAAAATGTAAACAGCAAAATATGTAGAATGAGTTGTATAAGAATTGCTGCATTTCTTTAACGAAAAGTTATTTAGCTCATGGAACCTGCATAGCTGATATGAATGAAATATTCATCGATTTTACAAAGAGAAGGACGATTTTTTCGATGAAGTTTTAAGCATAGAGTTAAATTACTTATATATCCATGGTTTTAAGTTTTTAAATAAAATAAATTATTATAGTATTGTGATGAATGAAATGAATGGAAAAATGTTATGAATGAAATGCTGCTTTTATAGAGAGTCAGGCGTGTTATATTTCGATGGCATCATTTGAATAAATTTCTGTTGTTTTCGATGAAGTTTTCAAATATAATAAATTCTTGTAGTATTGTGATAATTTTAAAAACATTACCGAGGAATGTATCGTATTTTAGAGATGTTTAAACTAGGCAATTTACATTTCAATGCCGTCATTTGAATGAAGTTCATTTTTTTCGATGAAGTTTTAAGTTTTCAAACATAATAAATTAATACACTGTTGTGATCATTTTTAAAATATTACCGAGGAATGTATCGCATTTCAGAGATGTTTAAATGAAATCGCATTGAAGTTGGAATGTGTTTCATAATCAATGCTTTATGCATGATTGATCTTTCTTGTTGATTAGTTAATTTGATCTTGGCGGCAACTATTGGAATTTGAATCCACAAGTGAAACATTGAAACTGGCTCAGCGGGCTGTAACTTTCGAAATAAAATGTTAAGTTATTGAAACCAGCAGATTCTGAACTTTAAAATCCGATTTGAACACGCTATGATTTCAAATAAATTTATGTTTTTTTGCCAGCAAAATGCACCACGTCGGGTTGAAGATGCAGAATGCACACAAATTTTGTAAACTTCGAATATAACTGTTGATTGCTTCTAAAAGTTTTGATGGTCATAGATGGCGCCAGTACCGTATGTGACCTATATATTTCATTTGAGTGATTAAAGGACATTTGTGTAAATAACCCTCTGGCAGAAACAGTATTTAAATTCTATTTGGTAGTCCATGATTAATCCAGACTAAATGTTGATTAAGAAACCTTGTAAATCTTGTATAGATAAATCCGTGGATGACCTGGACTAGAGTTTAACACCAAAATGGACTTCAAGGTCGTTTTAAATTTAAATTGTCTGCTGAGACTGATAACTCAATTTCTTTTTTTTTTCTAAACACTTTTCCTTATGATATTCGTTATTATCTTTCCCCGGACTTTTCTTTCGCAACATAAAATTATGTATCAAATTCAAGTTCCGTTATAAATATTAGTTAGTATTTATTACTTTCCTTATATACATAATGTATAAGGAAAGTATTGTGACGGTGTCGAAAATTCGAATTCGAGTTTTCGACGGGAGAACACGTTTCAAGCATCCCTGATCACGAATTAAACATTTTTGAGGTGATGTCTGTGTGTGTGTGTGTGTGTGTGTGTGTGTGTCAGTGAGTATGTGGAGACGATATCTCACGAGCGAATGGATCACAATCCGTGAATACTGGAAGCCTATTGTTTTTAAACGCAATCGAATGTTCAGAACCCCTGAATTTTCGAGTGAAATTTTGAAAAAATCATCAAAAAATCTAAACCTTTAATAGAGTTACTCAAATAGACATTTCTTATGTAATTTTTCATTAGAAAACGATTGACATAAACTTTAGAACGCTAGCATAAACTGTTCTCGAGATATTGCAAAATCCCATAAATTAAAAAAATATATAATAACTGTTGAGAAACATGTTCACTTTTCATATGCAATATCATGCGATAAATTTGGCGACATCATTCTAGTGGATTCAGCTCGTTCCATTCATAGGAAAATATACTCTGAGTGATACATTTGTATTTGAACGCCAATAGTCACTTATATGCTATAAGAATAACTTATTTCTCCGTCCATAACGCTTGGCGAGATTTTGGCGACGCTTGGCGGAAAGTCGTCAATTTGGCGACTTTTTTAACAGTTGCCAAATTAACGAAATTCTCGCTAAATGGAAAAAAATGACACCTAAATCGACGAAAATGACGACTAATTTACGAAATTCAATATCTTTGAAATAATATAAGTATCTACTATAAGAATAAACTATTATTTTGCTGTAAAAGTAGTGAATTCATTGCATTATATAAGGAAAGTCATGTGCTGCCTACCTCAGATTTTTATGCAGATGATGAAACCCTGCATTGAAGTGAGAAATTAGAGATTAATTTTAATGGTTATATGCTAAACTCTCAGTGCTTTACTCAAACATACAAATTTAATTTAAGTTTTTTTTCTTTTAAATTAATAATTAGTGTTTAAAGCTTCGACCAGTGATGATATAATGTATTCATTTTTAACACTTTACATCATATTTGAAAAGTGTTTATGACTTTGTACATTCTGTCTATCAGTTTGGCTATTTGTTGCCACGATAACTGATGTAAAAATGACTTTATCAAAATGAAATTTTAGCATGTCTTTGAAACGGGCTTTGGATTTATGGAAGTATAAATGCATAATATCACCCAATTAGTTTTGGGTTGAACCCTGATTGAAGAAATGAAATATATTGAACCCAATGGACCTAATTTTTCAAACATTTTTTAAACAAAGAATTCACGAATCGTTTCGAAATTTTTCAAAAATATTTAAATTATGCCATAAAATATGTACAAAAAATTTCAACAAAATATGTTCGGTAGTTTTTTAAATAAAAAATTAAAATATTAATTGCACCCATATAATATGAAGAGATCACGTGAACCACTTCAAAATAAAATATAGCACCCATCTTTTTTTCTAGTGTCAAAATCGTGATTTCTAAAGTTATTTTAAATTTATATTTAATGTTTCATACGTTCTAAAACGACTTTAATTTTGCATATTTTCTGTGTATCTATATTTTGCACAACGCAATTACAATATTTTTTAGTTTAAATAATCATATAATATATTTCTACAACTAAGCCTAATTTTAATGGATGCAGAATGTAAAAAAGTGATTTTAAGATGAGTTGAATAAGAGGTGCTGAATTGTTTTCACACAAATTTATTTAACTCTGGAGTTTGAAATAAAAGTTTATGAATGACATAGTCACTGCTTTTACATACAGAGCCAGACGATTTTATAGCATTGTCTTTTTTGACGAAGTTTTCAAGTAAAATATAGTATTGTACTGTGATAATTTTAAAAATATCACAGCTGAATGTATTTCATTTTATATATGTTTAAAAGGTTGCATTTCATTTGGAAAGTGTTTCATAATCGGAGGTTTATGCATGATTGTTCTTTCTTGCTTTAATCTTTGTCAATAAAACGATCGCTCAAACATTTATTTGCTTATGACGTTTTAAGTTCAGTGTTTTCATTTATTTAATGCTTAGTTTTCAGCTTTCTGGAAAAATTACCGCAAGGTTGGGAATAAATTTCTTTCCCCTCCGCTTTAATCCTAAGGTAATTTGGTTTTTGAGATTTAGTATTTGTTATGTTTTCACATAAATGTACTTATGCGATAATTGGCCATTGGTTGTGGGTGTTGAGGATTGCCCAGTACGAACTTCTCGCCTTCCAGAAATTTATCTCTCGCTTTCAGACAAATTTATCGTTGGCACTTGCAGACATTTTTGTCTCCACTTCGATCACTGCAGTCAAATCCGTTACGATAAATTGCATACGATACATACAATTCGATATATAAGTATTCTTGTTTGTGAATAAATATTTTTTCTTGTAGCACTATTAACTGTTTGGAATATTCTCTTATAGCTTTTAGACTTGCACCGTAGTTTACAGGATGTTCTAAAACATGCGGATAGTGGGAGATTTTTTGAACAGTTGGCTGTTGACCCATTGTTGCAACTGCATAAATGCTTTAAATAAAGAAGTTATAAAATATTAATTTAAATGTTGTAACATATTTTTGTAGAAATTTAAGAAAATTAACTTTTTATACCGTCTTTCTATCGAAAAAAATCCAAATCGCAAAAATGTTACCCATACTGTATTTAGTATAACTAAAAAATGTGACTCTAATACGATCCAATTTGACACAGTTATCATTAATTAAAATTTTCATTGGGAAATGAGGGGGCAAGTCAACATCGGTTGCAAATATTTATTAAAACATTTACCACTTCATCAAATTTATTTGATGCATATAAAGTCATTATGTTATTATTATTTCGATTCAAAGTTTGTATTTAAGCATTCAAATAACTATGCTATTAGAGTTTGAATGATAGCGCTGTTTAGTAATGTAGTAATGCCGAACTCTGTGAGAAGATTTTGATATACGGCGAATGCTGCCGATCTGCTATTGATACAGTAATGGAATGCTGTCGTCGTATCCGTACATCCGGCATCTTGCTGGAGTTTTTATTTTACAGCTGACGTATGTCGATTGCAATAAACAGGTCCATTTCATCGTCAATATGACGGAAGTAGACAACAAGTGCTGGCATAAAATTATGAAATATTTTAGCTTATTTCTTGTCCTACGCGAGTGGTCAGGCCATAAATGCTGAACAGCACCACTAAGTAAAATAATCTTTGTACACAGGGTAAGAAAGACTAGAGCAACGTAAATAAGCGCAAATAAAACAATAATGCAAAATACAGCTATTTCGAAGATAAGCTGGATCCCCTTTATCAATGCAAGGGATCTAGCACGTCCGAAGTCAAAAAGAGGAATGGGCCCGAAACAGCAGCAGCACGTTGGTCGTACGTTGAAGGAGCACCAGGCGCGAAGCGCCTTTCATCTCTGATATGCAGGTCCTTGTATAACCATCTGCAGCTTTGTCGTTATTTGAGTAACCACGAGTGCAGAGAAGAAATGCTCTTTATGACAGCATGCAAAGAACATAAAAACAGAATTAACTTTAACATGGCTACTAGTAAAAGGTATAAATTTCAGTTTAGGTACTGCAGTTAGGCGTTTTCACTGAAAAAACGTGCAGTGCAAAAAGGGGGGGGGGCTTTCAATCTCTTAGATCAGCTCGTTTGCCTTGGACACCGAGCATCTCTATGAGTTTGAAAGTTTTGTGCATGGAGTCAAAATCAGACTTCAGAATCTGCAGGGCGTCTTTTAGGAAGACGACGATATTGTTAGTTTTAATGTGTTCCTCGAGCTCTCTGAAGAACTTGAGAAACTCAAGAAATCCACTGGGGGGATTAAGGCTACCAGCAGCAGCAGCAGCGTATTTGACCTTTGGGGCGACCACGTGCCTTTCGGGACTACTGTTTCCCGTTTCGGCAACGGTTTTGGTCGTCTCTACGGCTGTGGGAGTCTTCGAGCAGATCGGGAGGGGGGGGGGGATTTTCCTCACCCACTTGCGGCGATGGGTTTTGCCTGGGAGAGTATCTCTTTTCAGTATTTTTAACTTCTCTTTCTTTGGCTTTCTGCCAAGGGTTTTTTGGGCACTTTCTGAAATTTGCAGTATGGTCCCCTCCGCAATTACAGCATTTAGCTGGCAGATTTCTAGTTTTTTGGCACTCTCTGGTCGGATGGCCTTCTCCGCACTTGAGGCATTTAGGGGGGAGCCCGCACAGCTCGCTTGCGTGCTTCCACAATTGGCAGTTGTATCATTGTTTTATTCCTTTCTGCCTGAACCTTGATTTGCATGCTAAGTATCGTCCTGGTTTCGTAAATCTCTGACCATCTATCTGTCGGTTCAAGGCAGACGAGGAAAATGGGCAGGGGATCACGATTCCGGCTGTTCCTTAGCTGCGAAATCCTCATCGGTTTGAACCCAAGTCCTAGTATCGCATTCTTTAGTTCGTCTATTTCTGTGTCTACGGAGAGTCCCTTAACAACGATTTTTTTGGGTCTGTCTTTTCTCAAGTTGATCGAGCAAAATGTTGCTTTACTTGCCAAAAGATAGGATTGGACCTTCCTGTAGTCTTCATCATTTAAAGGGGTGATCTTGATGAGATTACCTACCAATTTGCCTTCTAATTGATTAGAAACGATTTTGTTGAGCTTGCAAATGACCACACGCCAGTTTGCCTGATCTAAG
Organism: Amaurobius ferox; assembly: GCA_951213105.1. NCBI lineage: Eukaryota > Metazoa > Arthropoda > Arachnida > Araneae > Amaurobiidae > Amaurobius > Amaurobius ferox. The sequence continues at coordinate 49,349,229 of OX578148.1, read as the reverse complement.
TAGAACTGGCTGACCTTAAACTTCGGAGGATGGGCCTCTTCGTTCGCCACGCCTTCGTCCATCTCAACAGTTTCCTGCTGAAGCGGGACGAAGGAGTTTTGAACCGGGGTCTCAGTTTGAGGTACTTTTTTAGTCGCCTTACTAGAAATCCTCTGTCTTTTCGTAGTTTTTTTAAACTCCTCATCCTAAGGGGCCTAGTTGTGGGGGTTTCCAAGAAGAAATCCTCAAGAGGCTACTTACAAGGTTCGCCACTGCTGCGAGAAGCAAGAATATTCAAGATGTTGCCATGGTATTTAAGGGATTGTAAGCTAGCACTGGGGTACTGAATAACATAAAGACCGCCAGAATGCATACCTTTGATGAGAGTCTTGTATTTGGACATCCATTCTGCGTCGCAGGTCTCCAGGTTCTTTGAGAAATATTGGATCAGCATATCAACAGTCTGTAGGTAGTTTGCTGTGATCGGGTTCCTAGTCAAGCCGTCTCTCTGGATCGTCTGTTCATAGGCATACACGTAGGAATCCTCCGTACATCCGTCAGTCTGTTCGTTTTGGTCATGGTCCTCCATTCTCTTGGCCCAGCTGATCTTTTCCTTTAGCGCCGTCTCCTGCGCTTCCTCATCAGCCTTGTCCTCGAGAAGCTTAGCAAGCCGGCTGCGACGATTGCTAAAGCCAGTGAAAATTTCAGCTTCAGTCTCAATTGGTGTCTCCTCTAACTGCTTCTGTGTTACTTGGAAGTGAGAAATCCAAGCTTTTCTGAATCTCATCCATTCTCCCTCCTCCACCGGCGTAAGTTCAATACCGCAGACAAACAATGTCATGAGTTTAAATTAACCCGATATGTTCTACCAAAACTTGGTACAATTATACCCAGACTAACACTAACGATCAGCACGTGCAACGTAGAGCATCTCAGAAGGTCTGCACTGCTCCACTACCAAACTCCGACTCCGAGAAATTGAATTCGAAATTGAGGGCCCGAAACTCGTAAAGTGTCGTACAGGACAAAGCACTAGGCGCGAAGCGCCTTTAATCTCCAGTTTCAATATTTGGTTCTTATCGTCAAACTGTGACATTAATTCTGTGACCCTAATTGGAGGTTCCAAGTTCTTATTTACTACTTTTTATTAATTGTCCTAGCTCTTAGTGTGGCAGTTTGTTGCACATTTAGAGTTTAAGCAGTTTGGGGGGTTGATGCAGATCTAAGGGTTACCTCGCATTTTGGTAGTTTAGCGTTTAGAACATTTTTTTTATAAAACATTAGTCGCCAGTTTTATTTAATATCGGATGTTTGAGGTGGGATTTTTTTAATTCCGATTATCGATGTTTAGAACAGCGCGGGGTCTCTTACGAGATTTGGCCTTACGATGATCATAGCCATGCAGATTAAATAATAGCTCATTTGGAACGGATGGCAAATTTTTGTAAAATTTAAGCGCTAGCTTTTTAATTTGGGCTCTAACAGTTTTTATTTTGAAGTCATTCCTAATTACCGAGTTTCTTAAGTACCTGGGAGCTTTCCTGATAATCCGTAGGATTTTGTTTTGTTTTGTCTCTAGGAGGTCTATTGTAGTTTTACAGGCATATCCCCATCCGGGTGCTGCATGCAGCTTTCCCGGGCGGATGACCGATTTATAAATTAGCAGTTTGTTTTGATGACTGAGATTTCCGTTTCCTATCATTGGGTATAAGGCTCCTGTAGTTATATACGCTTTTTTTATTAAGTTTGTTACGTGCTGTTTCCAGGTTAGGTGGGAATCTATCGTTACACCTAGGTATTTAGAAGATTTTTCCGCGCGTAGGACATGGTTGTTTTTGTACAGTGGCGGCGGAGGTTTATGTTTCCTCGAGAAATAAATCCAATGACATTTATTGGGGTTAACTTTTATTCGCCATTTTTCCAACCAAGTTTGGAGTATGTCTAAGTGTTGCTGTAGCTGACTGTGCATTACTGAGACATAGGGCTGTTTTACAAGTATCGCACTGTCGTCTGCATAGAGTGCCAGCTCTGTGTTTGGAGTCCTGGGGATGTCGTTCAGGTATATGTTAAAGAGTGTCGGGCCCAGGATAGAACCTTGCGGTACACTACTTTTAGTGAGCTTGGGTGTAGATAAGCTACCTCCTACTCTGACTTGAAAGTGTCTGTTATTTAAGTATGAGATTAAAAGTTTGACAAGAGCGTCAGGGACTTTTAAATTGATCAATTTGTACGCTAATCCAGAGTACCACACTTTATCAAAGGCTTTTTGTATGTCCAGAAAAATCGCAGATGTGGGTGTCTTGTTATTGAGACCAGAAGATATATACTCTACCACTCTCAACAACTGATGAGTGGTGGAGTGCTTTGGCCGAAATCCAAACTGCTCCGGAATGATAATGTCATTCTCACAAAGGTGCGTGTTCAGTCTCTTAAGAATTATTTTCTCAGTAATTTTACTAAGTGTCGGTAGCAAGCTAATTGGTCTGTAGTTGGTTGGAATTGTGGCATCCTCACCTGGCTTATGGATTTTTATAATTATCGCTTCCTTCCATTCTTGGGGGAAATAGTTTAGTTTTAATATTTTATTTATTAAGATAGTCAAGTAGCATATTACGTTTAGGGGCAGGTTTTTAACCGCAATATTTCTGATTTTGTCGTGCCCTGGGCTTTTACGGTTTTTGAGGTTCTCGATAATTTCTACTATCTCCTGCGGGGTAGCTGGGTTAATCTCAGCCGTTACCGGGGAATTCCTGAAGTTATGTAAAGTTTGTCTAACCATTCTAAGGGTGTCCTGACACATTAGATCGTGGTTTGGTTGGAATTGTTTTTCATAATGGCTTGCGAGCGCCTCGGATTTTCTTCGCTTTGGTTCGCGATTTTAGCGGCATCTATTAATGGCGGGAGCTTAATTTGAGGTTTCCTTAGTCTTTTTGCGAATTGCCAGAGCGATACGTCTTCTGGACTAAGGGATTCGATTAGTTCTTTATACTGTTGCTGCTTTTCTGCGACAATTTTATCCCTGACTTTGCACGTGAGTTTTTTAATCTCCCTTTTAAGGGCGGGGTCTCTGTTAGCCTGCCATGTCTTACGTATTCTATTTCTTTGCCTGACTAATTGTTTGACATGGTGGGAAAGTGTGGGCATTTTTGGAGATTCACGATGTGTTGTGGCAGAAGCAATTGCTCTCTTGATTTATGTTGTGAGTGTGTGCGTGGCAGAGTCAATATCCGCCGTCCTCATTATGTCAGGTACTGCTAAGTGTAGCTCGAAGAGTGCTCTTCTGAATACTTCCCCGTTGACCCTCTCTTGTCCCAGAGAGGCTGGAAGAAGTGTGTTCAGGGCGAATGTCACCAGTGCCGGTAAATGATCCGCGGCGAATTCATCCAGGGTGCTAATAGTGTGAGCGTAATCTATGTTTCTCGTTAGGACAAAGTCTATGAATGAGTCGTTGGGGCTGAGAAGCAGGTTGATGTCGACGGTGCAATAATGTTGGTGTTTGCCGTGTTCAGCAATCTGTGTGCCCCGTGAATTGGCTCTCCTACAGCCTCACACTCGATGGTGTGCGTTGAAGTCGCCTACGAGTATCGAGTTTGAATATCGAGAGAAAAGCAGTTCCAGTTGCGCAGCTACATTTACACCACTCATATTTTTGACATATGTTGAGATATGTTGAGGTTAGGATAAACGGCCTCCTCAGCCTCAGTTCTAGCATTAGTATTTGAGCTAAGATTATGATAGCCATAGTAGTTTGCTATATTTAGTTTTTTATTTTCTCTAACTCTAGTTTCCTGAATTAATAAGGCATCTACGTCATTTTCGTTTACATAGTTCCTAAGTTCATTTGTTCTTGGAAATATGCCGTTCGCATTCCAAAATATCATTTTAAAGGATTATTTTTGGGACCTAGCCATGACGGGTTTGATTCTCACTGTTACTTTTAAAATCCGCGATTATTTTAAGGGTCTCAAAGACCATTACCATTGAATCGCTTTTTTATACCAACTCTGCGAACTGCATCAACAGATGTTTTATGTTGTCTAAATTGAACATACTGATAAATCCTCTGATGAGGTTGAGGATATCCTCCATCTTTTCAGCATCAGATTTATCAGTCGGTTCAGTCTCAGCTTCCATTTCCTCAGCCTCAGTCGCGGTTTGCACTTTTTGTGAGTGTCCTTTTGGAACTCGATAGTCTTTTGCTTTTTTTCCCCCGTTTTAACTTCAGCTGGGTTTGCGCGAACTCTTATTCCCTGACTCGTTTAGTTTGTTTCCAGTCCTGGACCTTTCTATCAAGTCTATCGTTTGCCTCATTTGCCTGTCTGGCTTTATCTAATTCCGATCTCCTTTTAATGTCAGCTGTAGCTGCTCTTACTTCCTCCAGGGTCAATTCTCTGGAGGTCGATGGTTTGGGGGCCTGCTCTTGCACCGATCTGGTAGGTGCTAACGGTTGAGTTCTTATTTTCTGTGGCACTGTGTGCAAGGAGCCCTGGGGGGATGCCTGGGAGTTTAAACCGATGACCTTTTACCTCCAGGGGGTATCTGGTTTTTGGGGGGAGGGGGCATACCCCGGTGCCTTTTCTCTATTCCAGGGGTTCTTCTGGCATTGCCTGAAGTTCGGTATTCATTGCAATTTGCACACGTTGCCTTCTCCGCCCTGGGTCTCTGGCAGTCCCGTGTGAAATGATCTTCAGCACACTTAAGGCACTTGGGTGGCATACTGCAGTTATCAGAGGAGTGGTTGAACTGCTGGCACAGGTAGCACATTTTAAAGCCCCGTGCTCTGAAAGCCTCTACCTTTACAGCTAAGTATCCTAACCTTATCAGTCTGTAAATCCTCTGCCAGTCTTCCGAGGGCCCGAAACGAAGAAACAGGGGGATTATATACCCAATAACTGGATTAAGAGATAACCAATTAGAAAACACTATGAAATACAGGCCAGCCAATCAGAAACAAAAATTAACTTATTGTTTCCGATTGGCTAAACATATTTAATTTTTTACAATACACTTGTTTTTGTTTAAATATAATTGCTATTTCAAGTATAATGTATGACAAATGCGCTCATATTTACAATTAAAAAAAACTGATAGAGACAACACATAGCTTTCCTTATATAATGTAATGAATTTACTACTTTAACAGTAAAAACAATAAATTATTCTTATAGTAGATATATTCTTTCCAAGATATTGAATTTTCGTCAATTAGTCGTCATTTTCATTGATTTAGCGTCATTTTAACCCATTTGTTGAGTTTTTCATTAATTTAGCAACATTTAAACAAGTCGCCAAGTTGGCGATATTCCAAACAAGTCGTCGCCAAAATCTTGCCAAGCGTTATGGATGGAGAAACAAGTTATTCTTACAGCAGATAAATTGCTATTGGCGTTCAAATACAAAAGCATTACTCAATGTATATTTTTTCATGAATGGAGCGAGCTAGATCCACGAGAATGATGTCACCAAATTTATCGCATGATATTACATATGAATAGCTAACATGTTTCTCAAAAGGTAATACTTTATTTTTATTTTACATGGTTTTTTGATAATGTTTTTGGAAAATGTGCAATATCTCGAGAACGGTTCATGCTAGGGTTCTAAAATTTGTGTTAATCGTTTTCTAAGGAAAAATTACATAAGAAATGTCTATTTGCGTAACTTTATTAAAGGTTTTGATTTTTTCAAAATTTCACTCGAAAATTTAGGGGGGTTCTGAACATTCGATTGCGTATAAAAACAATAGGCTTCCAGTATATACGAATTGTGACTTTTGTACCACATTTTGTTAAATTCGGTCCATTCATTCGTCAGTTATCGTTTCCACAGACTCACTGACACGCACACACATACTCCCCCCCCCCACACACACAGACAGACATCATCACAAAATGTTCGATTCGTGATCGGGGATGCTTGAAACGTGCTCTCCCGTCGAAAATTCGAATTCGAATTTTCGATCCCGTCACAATACATTCCTTATACATTATTGTATATAAGGAAAGTGATAAATTTTTATTTGAAACTGGTTACGATTAAAATTGGGTTCCTTATTATTTTAGTATAGTGTCTACTTTGTTGCAGTTGTAAAGAGTTGAAGTGACATTATTATTATTTTCTATTATTCTTCTGCAGTTACGTCAATTAATTAATGTTATCAGTGCTTGTAAACAATTCATATCTCTAGGAACTCCATTGACAATTTCGAGTTTAATTCATTGCGGTTGACAAACCAGTTCTCATACGTGAGAGTGGTTAGTTATTAAAGCTCGGTCTTCGACAACATATGAAATGTATAATTAGTAGTTATTGCAACTCAGTTGAAATATTCGATCATGTAGCGGAAATGCCACATTATTGAAACCTTTATGATGTCATTATATGACACCGTATTTATATATAATATACTTTCAAACTTGTAAATGCATTTCTAATATAATGTATAAAAACAATCTGATGTGGGCAGCACATGACTTTCCTTAAAAAATGCAATGCATTCACTACTTTTACAGTTAAAAAACAAAGATTATTTTTATAGTAGTTATTTATATTCTTTCCAAGATATTGAATTTTCGTCAATAAGTCATTTTCCATGTCGTCATCATCAATGAGTATTCATTGATTTAGCACCATTTTTATCCATTTTGCGAGTTTTTCGTTAATGTAGCAACATTTTAAAAAGTCGCCAAGTTGGCGACAATCCACCAAATTCGTAGCCAAAATATCGTCAAGCGTTATGGACGAAGAAACAAGTTATTCTTACAGCAGATAACTGACTATTGGCGTTCAAATGCAAAAGTATTACTCAAAGTACTATTTTTCATGAAAGGAACGAGCTAGATCCACGAGAATGAGGTCACTAAATTTATCGCATGGTATTACATATGAAAAGTGAACATGTTTCTCAAAAGGAAATATATTTTTTATAGGACTTTTTAATGATTTTTTGAAGAATGTACAATATCTCGAGAACGGTTCATGTTAGCGTTCTAAAATTTATGTCAATCGTTTTCTAATGAAAAATCAAATAATAAATGTCTATTTGCGTAAATTTATTAGCGGTTTTAATCAAAATTTCACTTAAAAATTTAGGAGGGTTCTGAGCGTTTGATTGTGTATAAAAACAATAGGCTTCTAGCTTAACGGATTGTGATTTTTGTACTAAATTTCGTTCGAATCGGTCCATTTGTTCGTAAGTTATCGTCTCCACAGGCTCACTGACAAACACACACACACACACACACATACTTTCACACACACACACACACACAGATATCACTTCAAAAGTGTTTGATTCGTGATAAGGGATGCTTGAAACGTGCTCTCTCGTCGAAAACTCGAATTTGAATTTTCGACCCCGTCAGAATACTTTCCTTATACATTATGCATATAAGGAAAGTAAAAATTATGCCAAATTAGTTCGAAACGAAATATTATTACTGTAGTTTATAGTATTCAATGTGTGTATGGACTTTATCTTAATGTATGTGTTTTATCTTTAACAAACTGGATGATCCGCCAAAACTTGCTCTGGTCGGCAACTCCGGTGAACACATATGTTGTAATTATGGCTCCCAAATATACAAGCTGGCGCAACAGCGCCCGTCATGACTCCCAGTTGAGGTGATGACTGGTCATTGCGAAAATAGGATTACTTTCTCATCCTTTTATCAGGATCTCGAGGAAATCAAAACATTCTAGAGGACTTTTTTGAATAACTTGCACACATTTTTGAATACAGCGACACCTATTTTACAACTAAATTGCGTGTCAAATATCAGCCATGTGAACATGCGCAAGCCATTGAAATAGCACAGACAGACGATAACTGACTAAATTGGTTGTAGTCAACATGGCTGTTGCGTCTGGCTCTTTATATGTAAGAGTCATAGTACTAATGATTTGCATACAACCTTAGTAACAACATCACTTTTCAGACCTTCCAGCATCCGCTGTAAAATGCAGAGTTCCACAATGTTGCCATTTCGCATTCATCTTTCTAACAATGAAATGCATTACATTCATAAATATAAGCAACAGAAGTTGCTGACGGTTTAACAATAGCTCTAGAGCGTTTTTGAATTTCATTCCAAATGCATGTTCAGGAAAAATCTGCTTTTGTAATTATTTATTTTTAATTGTTTATCGTAGTCAACAGTAAGACATACACCACCCGACACAGAAAAGGCAACACCATGAAAGAGCGAGAAGAATGTGATAATAAAGAACACACAGACAGAGATGGCATATAAAAACAAGTGATATTAATTCCAGAAGATAACGCAATACCTTAATGGCATAGACAGAGTGATCAGTAGTCAGTAGGACCACTTCTTACGGAGATACAAACAGCAACCCTTCGAGGAACTGATGCAATGAACGTGTTGATAGTTTCCTGAGGGATGGATGGGCATATGCCTTCAACCGTCCACCACATCTCGTCCTCTGTTTGAGGCGAGGGCAGGACAGTCAAACGATCTTCAATGAAGCCCCATACATGCTCGATGGGTGATAGAACTGGAGACAGTAGAGGCCCAGGAAGAACCTGGTTAACTTAAAAGGCTTGTATGCCGATGGTTGCCGTGAGTGTTCGCGCATTTTCTTGCTGGATAACAGCATTTTGCAACCGCTGAATGTAAGGCAGTGCATCCTGCCTCAGCACACCACTCACATATTTTTGTGTCTCTGATACGAACCAGAGGTGACCGGCTATCGAAGCCGATGGCACCCCAAACCATGATACCGAGTTGTCAAGCAGTATGGCGTTCAGCAGTCGCAGCAGGATTGGATCTGTTTCCATGTCGCCTTCAGACTCTCACACGGCGACTGTTATTCGACAATCAGAACCGAGACTCTGCGCTGAACACTACCCTGTCCCGAGGGGCTCGGTTCCGAGACCATTGCAATCTCTCACGTCGGTGTCTTGTCATCAATGGCATTTTTCGTAAAGGACGGTTTGAGTGCAAGCCGCTTTAGGCCAATAGCCGAGAAACCAGTCTCGCTGATATTAGAACATCTAATGTGCCCTGCAAATTCTGCAGAATGTCGAAAGTCGTCGTTTGTGGGTCTGCCACCGCATGCCCTCGAATGCGTCGATCAACGCGTGCTGACGTACGTCTGGATGGACTTGTCCCACTGCAATGATCCACATGCCCTTCTTCAATCCATCTTCTATAAATCCTTTGCACAGTGGATGCATCAACGCGTGTTTCAGTCTTAATACTCCTGCACGATCTCCCAGCCGTGAGTAGGCTTAAAATGAATACCCTTGCACGATCGTCCAAATGTTGGAACGTTTCTTTCCCTTTTATCCTGTACTCTAATCACGTCACCTACTTGCATTTCAGATCATTTGCATACATCGGTCAGCAGCGTTTGTCTCGCAATTTGCATAATTATACTGCCAACGATTCATGGTGTAGTATTTCCTATGTCGAGTAGTAAATTGCATTTATTAATTGCACTTTAATTTTAATTATTCATCAAAATAAAATTTGCAAAACGCCCTGCTTATAAGAATAAAAAATAAGATACTCACACACATGCATATATATATATATATAATTGAAGATTTTTATGATTTCTTGTAATATATATATATATATATATATAATATTAAAATAGTCAATCCAATGGTAGAATGGAATAAGTAACTCATAATACAATATCTTAAAAAAAAAAAAATTAAGCCTACAGAATACAATGAAATAAAATGAAATTCAACAATAAATTGGAAATTATAATACATATTACAGTTCAGAAAGCTAAAGATAATCAACAAATGTCAATGGGGAGGAATCGATAAAAGGAATACCAAAATAATCAAGCAATCCGATGTTTATATTTTAACATCAGATGATTTAAATATTACAAATTGCTGCAAAACAGTAGCCAAAAAAATCCTGAAGCCATCAAATCACTAATTAGGATTTTACAAGCCATATGATGAAATCCGAAATACACAAAATTTAACATCCGAAAGAAACCCGGTAGAAAATATTCCCGGCTGACCGGTACCGCCATCTATTAGCAAACAAATAAGCCTTCTATAATGTATATATTTTTTTTCTGCTTTTGTGTCGTAGTTGCGGGGTATGTGATTAAACTTATTTCACATTGCGTTGAGATTTAGATTCAAACTGAGGAGGATTGAAAATGATATGAAGAGTGAACCTTCTTTCCGTGTCGTACATTAACTTATTTATTTGGTATTATATATTATTATTATGAGTACTGTGTTACTTTTTTTAAAACTGGATGAAAATTCGTTGAGATATCAATATATCAGGGGGTAAAGGAACATTTTTTTTTTTGTGACTTGGACTTCAAGTATTTTTCATTTATTTGTGTCGCTAGAATGATTTTATTTCAAAACAGACGATTTGGAAATTGAATGATATTATCTGTATCTGTACTAATTAAATAGTGAACGCTTATTTAGTACCTTGTCAATGTCGGGAAATTTGTTCTAGTTTGGGGCAACTTTTGATTCTTACCGCAAATATATTTTTTGTGTTTTATTTTTAAAATATTTACTAAATTTTTATTATTTCAATAATTTAATCAGAATGAACTTATTATTTAAAATAATTTAAAATTTGTATCAAAATTTGTAGTAAGAATTAATGTATTATTTACTTAATCGCGATAGATTTCTAGTATTTTACTTCCCATTTATTAAATATTTTATTAATCTTACTGTGGAAACCATGAAATATTGTATTATACGGATAATTAAACAAAATAAAATTTTTAGCCTAACAAACTCTGACACTATATTAACACGCTCTTTTAATGTGTAGTATCATTTTTAAAGTCCATATTTACTTTTATTTCCGGAAATATTAACAGTTCAATCCGTTTCTCCCAGAAATGTTTGTTTTATTTTCTTCGAAGTGTTATCTAAATATTGAATTGAACATCAAACATGCATTGTATTGAAGTAAATATATCTAAATATAATCAGTATTCAAAAGATCAGTTACATGCATTTACGCCTAAGCACTACAAATTTCAATGAATCTACTTTATTTTAATTGTTCTATTTGCAAAATTATTCGTGCGTGTATGTTATAATATTGATATTAAAATCACGTATTTTGCAAAATATATGTTTCCTTTGCCATTTTACTTATTGACTCATATTTTCTGGAATTTCATGATCAATTGGTTATTTAATTTATGACTGTACCACGTTTGAATATTTTAGCATTATTACATTCAGTGTCAGCATGGTGTATATGTTACATACGGGTATTGTTGACTATTTTTAAAATAACTATTTTTTTCTAATTAAGTAAAATTATTTATTGAAGTCAAAATTTTTGCAAGACTAAATTTTTATCAAACTTTTTTTTTTAAACACCTGGTTATCAGGTTCTATTTTTTATGCAGAATTTTTCATGCATGCATATTATAATCAAGTAATGTTGATATTAAAATCACGTATTTTTCAAAATATCTATTTACTTTGCGATTTTATGTTATTAAGTTATATTTTATGGAATTTCATGATAAGTTGATTATTTAAATTATGACTCTATGATGTTTGAATATTTTAGTATTATTACATTCAGTATTAGCATGGTGTACAGGTTTTATACAGGTAATGCTGCTTTTATCAGATTTTCCTTAAATAAATATTTTTACACTGTTCAATTTATGTTGGTTACTCTGTTTGTTTGGGTCACATCTTGAAATTAATTTTTAAGACGTATTTTTAAATAACACACGTTTTTTTACACACGTATTTTAAAATAATTTTACACACGTAATTTTACATAATTTTACACAATTTTACAGACACGTAATTTTAATTACGTATTGGCGATGACAATACAACATATTTCATTAAATTTGAGTTGATTTTCTCCCCGAAATCTCCCTCACCTTTCCAGAGAATGATGGATAGTTAAATCAAAATTGTCAAAACAAATGTCAATTTAAATGATTTGAGTGTAATCATTGTTATATGTGTTATTTATGTGTTATCACTATTGTTCCTTAAAATTATGTTAATGCCAAGTACAATTATTTTATAGGTGTCCCACTGTTTTAATTTCAGCCGTGTATGACCAAGAATGCTGTGATATCTAAGACGTATTTTTTACTTTTTAGTGCATTTTACTAAAATAGTGTAACTTATTTTTTTTATGATACTTTATTTCTGAATAAGTGAAATTATTTATTCATGCCAAACATTTTGCAAGGCTATTGTTTTTATCAAAAGTTTTTCTAAAACGCCTGATTCTCAGGTTCTACTATAAAACTCAGTTGGTGACTGATATTGGAATTCTGTCAAAAACCGCAAATCGAGTTTTCGACGGATATATATATAACGAGGACTGTGGGACCCAAAAAGAATTTTTTATAGTGATATATGTGTGTGTGTGCAATGTATGTCTTCGCTGTAACTCTAAAACTAATTGCCTAAATTTCATAAAATTCGGTACGTAAGTTACTTGTGAGTTACCCTCGTGCTGGTGTTGTATTTTGGTACGATTTGGAGAAAATTAGCCTTTTTTTCTTTGCAAAATGAACCCAAAAATTCTTCAAAATCTAAAGTAAAAGGCCACATATGCTGAAATGCATCAATTAAATACGTGTTCATTACGCACTCCTTGATGATGAGAAATATAAAATTAAATCCAATACGCTAGGACTAACCGTTCTCGAAATATATTTTCTTAACGTTTTGTTGCATCGCTTTTGAAAATACATCGTCTTCAAATGAAAAAGAAAATTGAATTAAAAATTAAAATTCGGTGTTATTTAAAGTAATTATCCATGTTATTTTGTGCAATTAAACTCAATTTAATAAGAAACACGTTATTCTGGGTCTGTAGGAAAATTCATGTGCTGTCTACATTACATTTTTTATAATGCAACCAGTACTGAACTACACTTGCTGTACTAAAATGTAAATATCCTAACTAAAATAGGCAATTACAATTATTACTTTACCCGATTGAACATTCAATTATATAATAAAATAATATAATATTACACAGTATTTTCATTTTTCTACTTATTTTTTTCCAGAGCAAGAAAAATCTAATCCATTACATGTGACGGGTCCGTTAATTCTCTAAATAGAGGGTTTTAAAAAAAAATGTCTAAAGCACTTCTCAGTTATCGTTCTAGGCATGTAAATATGCTATCGATTGAAGATAATTAAAGTAATTAAATCTCCTGGTTCAGCAGATTAACTCTTGAGAAAATTATATATGCTATTGCTTTTATGCAAGGGAGCAAAAAGTAATGTGATCCAACAAGGTAGTTGGTCTGTAAATATAGTTCTCTTATAAGAATGTAATCCTTATTTATCTGTCGATATAGAGCTAATCTGCAATAAAGCTAATTGGATTAGGCAATTATAATATTTTCATCAGTTAGAGAAGCAGACCTACGTAAAGCAGAAGCTACGTTAGAATGAGAACCACTGTTGTTATTCCAGAAATTAAATGGTTCAGGAAGACGAATGATCAGTCACTGTATAGGGTCCAATTGAACGAGAAGAGCTCTGAATCTTGCTCCAGCAAATGAATGGTTAGGGCATCGGAAGGCCAGTTAGAAGATTCGTAGTCCAATCCGAAGTTGAAACAGTCACATTTCTTCAATGACACCAGAACATATAAAAAAAATCTGATGTGGGCAGCACATGACTTTCCTTATATAATGCAATGAATTTACTACTTTTACAGTAAAAAACAAGAAAGATCAATCATGTTTAAAGCATTGATTATGAAACACTTTCCAACTTCAATGCAATTTTATTTAAACATGTCTAAAATGCAATACATTCCTCGGTAATATTTTAAAACTTATCACAATACTACATTAATTTATTATATTTGAAAACTTAAACCTTCATCGAAAAAAATGACTTCATTCAAATGACGGCATTGAAAAATAAATTGCCTGGTTTAAACATCTCTAAAATGTGATACATTCCTCGGTAATAATTTTAGAATTATAATGATACTACGATAATTTATTATATTTGAAAACTTCATCGAAAACAACTGAAATTCATTCAAATGACGTCATACAAAAAATGACACGCCTGGCTCTCTCTATAAAAGCAGTATTTCATTCATAAATGATTTCCCATTCATGCCATTCATCACAATACTGTAATAATTTATTTTATTTAAAAATTAAGACCATGGAACTACAAGTAATTAAATTCTATGCGTAAAACTTCATCGAAAAATATCGTCCTTCTCTTTGTAAAATCAATGACTATTTCATTCATATCAGCTATGTAGACTCCATGAACTAAATGATTTTTTGTTAAAGAAATGCACCAATTCTAATACAACTCATTCTACATATTTTGCTGTTTACATTTTACATAAGTGAAAAATAGGCTTCGTCGTAGAAATAATCATATTTGGATGAGCATTTAAACTCAAATATATTGTAATTGCGTTGTTTCAGTATGTAGATGCACAGATTTTAAGCAAAAATAAAGTGGCTTTAGGACGGATACAACACTCAATACGAATTAAAAAGAACTTAAAAAATCACGATTTTGAGACTAAATGGATGTCATATATCATTTTGAAGTGGAACTGTACTAAATACGAAGATCACTTGTAAAAATACCGCCAGTGTTTTTCTGTTTCTCAATCTATGAATAAATTTACTGTAGATAACTGAAACTGAAACTATCTAGTCAAACGAATGAATTGTCTTAACCAATTAAGCAGGTATTCATGTGAAAAAATATTTTATGTTATGTACAATTGCCAACAAGTATGTACAAGAGCAATAACAATTTTAGCAAGATGTTGATGTGTAGCAAATATCGTTGCGCGGTGTCACATTATTCTTTAAGTTCTGTCACAAAAAATACGTTCATAAATTAATATCTAGGATAATTATGCAATGAAAACATGAGTTATTTAAAGTTTATATGGAAAACAATTTGTTGCGTTAAAGTTCATCATGTATTATTAAGATAATTTATTTTTGAATCTTTGCACATCCATACGTTAAGTATTTTTCATTAACGTATAGTATGTGTCGTTATACACTGCGTCATTCAGTCACAATTTATATTACTATATGTAAATGTGGGGTGATAAGATAAAATATTGCCGCACATCCAAAATTTAAAATTATATAATGTACCACAAGAAATAGTACATTTTATCAGTCAGATGACATTAACATACCTCTCAAAAATATATCAAAAATAGCGTCTGATTTTTAACACTTTACGACAAAGTTGAAAAGTGTTTATGACTTTGTTCATTCTGTCTGTCTGTCTGTCTGTCTGTCTGTCCGTTAGCACGATAACTGCCGTAAAAATGAGTTTATCAAAATGAAATTTTAGTATGTTGTTCAGACGGTCTGTAGGACCTATGGGAATATAAATAAATAATATCACCCAATTAGTTTTTTATTGAACCCGGGTTGAAAAAATGAAATACATTGAACCCTATGGGACCTAATTTTTCAAACATTTTTTAAGTAAATTTAAAATTCACGAATTGCTTCGAAATTTTTAGGAAATATTCACATTATCCCATAGAATATATAAAAAAAAATTCAGTAAAATATGTTAAGTAGTTTTTTAATTAAAAAAATTATTTAATATAGGGAAAAAAACAAATTCAATTAAATTCTGACTTTGGGATATCTTCCAGAAAGAAAACAGAGAGATATTGTATAATAAATATCTCTCCATTTGTTTAAACGTTTTGCATATGGGAGTGGCTTCATATTTTAAAATAAATTTGGTAGATAACAATTTTTCATTTTTTTTAAATTTTATATAACTCTTCATGATAAATTTAATTGATGGCATTTTAAATGCACTTTCCTACGTCCTAGAGAGTTAAAATTTGGTACACAGCTTAAATTTGTTGAACATTTTATTCGACAAAAATTTGATGGATCTTTAAATATAGATCATACATTTTTTTCGAAATGGCCTGAAAATAATCCCCGTTCACTTCTATAAATCATTGGTGTAATATTGTTAAAAATTCTGATGTGGACAGCACATGTCTTTCTCTGCAGACTCATATTCGTTCTCTTTATTTATTCAATGATAATTTGAGTTTATCTGCACAACATAAGTATTTTAAATGACATTGAATTTACACGTTAAACTTAAATTTGGTTCTCATTTGATAGCTGGACTTATTGTCAAAGGTGGCGTAGCGAAAACGCGAAAAAACTAGAATATCTCAAGAACGGCTAGTCCTAGAGTAATGGGGTTAGTCTTATTCTTTTTGTTGTCAAAAATCACATATAAAATAGGAATTTAATTGATATAATTGAGCACACGTAGTCTTTTATTTTTATATATAACGATTTTTGCTGGCCATTTCGCAAAAATAGCCCGTTCCTTTTCCCCGAATCTTAGTAGAATAACCTACAAATGATTTATATACAAAATTTTGTTAAATTTGGTATATAAATCACTTGCAGGTTATTGAAATATTATACTCCAAATTTTGTTAAATTTGGTTCATTAGTTTTTAGCTAGAGTGGATAAAGGCAATTTCTGCGGCCATTTCGCAAAGAAGGCAGATTCTTTTATTACGAATCGTACTATAATCTAATGAACATCAGGATTTCCCACAAAAAACATACCTACCAAATTGTATGAAATTCAGTCCATTAGTTTTTCAATTAGAGTGGATGTAATATCCACACAGACACACAGAAACATACACAGATACACCCTTACACACACAGACGTCTTCCTAAAAGTAGTTTTTTCGTGTTCTAGAAGTCCCAAAACGTGTAGATCCTTTGAAAATTCGAGTTCCGATCTTCGGCACGATTCCAATACTTTGAGTACATACACATACACATATATATTATCTGTGTATTATCTGTGTATCTAAATTCCGTGCCTATGCAATTACAATAGTTGTGATTTTAAATGATCCCTAAACTTTTATTATTTCTTCAAGGAAGCCTAATTTTAACATATGCAGAATGGAAATATCTCAAGCGATTGTAAGATGAATTACATAAGAATTGCTGAATTTTTTTCACACAAAATTATTTAGCTCTGGAGTCTGGAATACAAGTTATATGAATGAAATATTCATTGATTTTGCATAAAGAATCAGATGATTTATATTTCGATACAGTTTTAAATATTTAAGTATAATAAATTACTGTAGTACTGTGATAATGTAAAAGATATTACCACTGAATGAATCACATTTTAGAAATTTTTAAATGAAATTACATTTCAGTTGGAAAGTGTTTCATAATCAATACTTATGCATGATTGATCTTTCTTGTTTTCAATACGTCAGACGAAAATTTTACAATTCTTTTCTATCAATCGACTAAGGTAACGGTTTTACGTAGTGAAATAATTTTACTTTCCCTGCAATACATGGGAATGTATAGGGAAAGTATTGGAATTATGCTTCGAGACCTCTAGAATGCGAAAAAACTATTTCTAGCGTGATGTCTGTGTATGTGTCTGCGTGTCTGTCTGTCTGTGCAGATTTTCTATCCACTCTAACTAAGAAACTAATGGACCGAATTTCATAAAATTTGGTGGGTAAGTCACTTACGGGCGAATCTGGTGCTGATTAGTATTGGGTACGATTCGGAGTAAAAGAATCCGCTTTTTTTTGCGAAATGGTCCACAAAAGTTTGTATCCACTCTAGCTAAAAAACTAATGAACCGAATGTTACAAAATTCGGTAGATAAGTCACTTATAGGTTACCCTGGTATTGATTAGATTTTGGTATGATTCGAAGAAAAATAACTTGCCTTTTTATGCAAAACGACCCGCAAAAATCGACAAAATCTAAAATAAAAAACAACGTATGCTCAAATATATTCATTAAATGCATGTTTAATACGAATTTTTAACGAACAAAAGAATAAGACCAACCCCATTATACTAGGACTAGCCGTTCTCGAGATATTTTAGATTTTTCGCATTTTCTCCACGCCACCTTTGAAAATAAGTCCAGTTACCAAATGAGAAGGAAATTTGAAATAAAAGAGCAAATTCAATGTAATTTAAAATAATTATAGGTGTTATTTTTCGCAATTGAATTCTATTTAATGAATAATTGAAGAAATAAAGAGAACGTGAATATGAGTCTGTAGAGAAAATCATTTGCTGCCTACATTAGATTTTTATTGTTGTGAATAACTCCAATTTTGAAAATGGCACCGAGTCGTAAGAATTTGATTTTAAACTGAAATATCTTGCGATCGGTTTAACCTACATGGGATTGATTTTGGTCGTTTAGTCATATATTGTTAATATATTCATAATATATGATATGTAAGGATTATTTCATTTAGTATATTATAAAAAATACTCTGGCATTAATTTCAAGTTTTCAGATGAGTACGAAAATTGAATTAAAAGTGAATTAAATTTAATAAAAATAAAGAGAACGTGAATATAAGTCTGCAGGGAAAGTCATGTGCTTCCCACATCAGATTTTCTATTTTAGAGTTATATTTTTCTAGTGAAGATTTAAAGGAGCGCACTCATTATTTCAAACAGTTTATTCTGAGTAAAAATGAAATTTCTGCGTGTTACCGCTTTGCCTGCAACATATATACAGTTTCTGAAAAATGATTTACTAACCTCGTAATTATTGAATTGTTAGACATTGAAAAGCATGTGTATTCAGAAACTCTTCAATTACATTCTCATAAAAACAACTAGAGGAGCATTGTTTTCAAATATAAATTATTTCTACATGATAATATGCTATGTTCTTCGATTCATAAAAATAGGTCTTATATTATCGAATGTAGACGATATTTCTGATGTATTTTTAAGGATCAATTAGTTCCACCTAACTGAAAAAAATTCATTTCTTGATACAGATTTTAAAACTTGATATAGCCTAACTCCTGTTCTATATCAGATGAAAAATCAATAAAAAAGCATTTGTTGCTGAAACAAGAAATGGTGAATTACAAAGATTAATATGTATCTTAATAATTGCGTCGATTACGTATGTTAAACTGGAATTGTAGATCTATATTTTGAACCATTTTATTGATGTATAGTACGTGTGGCTGTGTATCGTCATACATCTTCACACTCTATCTCCGTAAAACACTTTGCAAATTAATATGCGACATTTGAAAAGAGAATATTATTTTTGCTAACTTTTCTAATATTCATACTGAAGTTTTAACGAACATTAAGTTTTCAAAATTCCATCACTTTAATGTATATTTACTAGACATATCTTGATGGATTTTACTACTTTATACTGTCATTAAATTTTATACTTAGATCCGAAATGCATTACGTTTCTAATCACATAATGAATTTAGAACTTATTTTCATTTATTTAATGCATTTTATCATTACTGCAAATTCCAGCGCATACCTTGGTAGTCTAGACATCAGTGTTCTATATGCGCCGCACGTTGAACAAAAACGAGTTGGGCAAATGCATTCTAGATTAAGGTGCACGCCGTGGTAATTAATATTTCACTCAACATAATGATTTGCAGCTATTAATCAAATTAAATTCAGAACTACTAGGCAAATTGCATTAAGCCTAAGTTAGCATTTACACAGTTGTAAGCAAACGCGATAGCAATTTATATCGGTCAGCAAACATATGATCTGAGCGTTGTATTGTATGCAGTCTATAGTCTCCAGTGGTCTTAAATGTTTAAGGATTTAATGACGTACTATACATAATTGTCCTTTTCGATTTCGGTGTTTCGAGTAAATTAATATATATATATATATATATATATATATATATACACTAAATATATATATATATATATATTTAGTAATTTTCTCTACAATTACTTTAGTAATTATATTACATACTAGCAACCTACCCGTTCTTCGTACGGCGTATATAATATAAATAAACTTAAAATTCGCAATCATGTGCAAATTCTGTTAAAATACTAAATTTATTGCTCCTAAAGAGAAGTTTAAGAATATCTGTTCTCACTATGGAACTTATCTTCACGGGCAGATCTGAAGAATAAAACATCCTGGCCCCTTTGTAATCAAATTTACAAAATTGGGAATTGAATCAATATATGCAACCCCGTACTATTTATATTGTCGCAGATTAGAAAATATGCCAGTGTGTTAGTAGAATATTACCTGTATTACAATATGAGTCTCAAAAATCTTTGCCAAAATAAAAGAGATGACGTAATAAATTGAAAATATCAATAATCCCCGTACTTCTTATACCAGAAGGTCGTAATTGATTCCAATATATGCCAGTATATATCAAAATATATACCAATATGCCTGTACTACTTATATTCTCGAAGATTAGAAGATATACCCGTGTATTTGTAGAAGATTACTCGTACAACGTACAATATATGAGTTTAAACAATTTTTGTCATAATAAAACAATTGCATAATAATTTGAAAATATCAATAATCCCTGAATCAACAATCCCCGAATATATCAATAATAATAACGTTTAAACCTGAAGACCGTAATTGATATTCTCCAGTCAAAAATGCTATAAGAAAAGTCAAATCGTTCTTTTATAAAATATATTTTTATATCCATTTATTTATTGTTTAAATCGAAAAAATAATAATTAAAATTAACAGACAGATTTAATTTAATTGCGTTTCTGAGCAACATGATATAAGATATAATCTTCATAAACTGCGAAATTAAATAACCATTTTGATTTCTTTATACTTTTCATTGTTCAGTAAAAGCTTCTGAAAAATAAACAATGGAGAAAGATTTCCCATTTAAATCATGTTTCAAACAATTAATGTTTTCAGAAAGTGACTAATTACCGCAAAAAATCTACCATCAAACTGAGAGATAAAATTTTTATTCACTTTCAAACGATTTTCAAGCATTCCGTTTGGATAAACCACGCAGATCGAGAGTAGAACTCCTAGGAAAAAGTTTCGTATTTCATTAATATCTCGACAACCCATGGTCTTAGATACTCGAAACTTGAGCTAAGTTTATGAGGGACTATTTTAAGGCTATCCTCAAAATTTCATCAAATTTGTTTCAGCCGTTCTTATGTGATGCTGAGACAAAAATTTTTTTGTATTTTTCCAATATCTCGAGAACCACTGATCGCAGAAACTCCAAACAAAGACTAAATTTATAGTGAGACTATTTACAGGCTACCCACAAGATTTCATCAAATTCGGTTCCGTTGTTCTCCCGTGATGATGGGACAAACAGACAGACAGACAGATTTTCAATTTTATTTATATAGATATAATATATATATAATATATATATATATATATATATATATATATATAAAATTGAAAATCTGTCTGTCTGTCTGTCTGTCTGTCTCTTTGTCCCATCATCACGGGAGAACGGCTGAACTGAATTTAATGAAATTTTGTGAATAGCCTTGAAATGGCCGCCCATAAATTTATCCAAGTTTCGAGTTTCTAAGACCAGGGGTTGTCGCGATATTAATGAACAAGAAAGATCAATCATGCTTAAAGCATTGATTATGAAACACTTTCCAACTTCAATGCAATTTTATTTTAAAAAGTCGAAAATGCAATACATTCCTCGGTAATATTTTAAAACTTATCACAATACTACATTGATTTATTATATTTAAAAACTTAAACCTTCATTGAAAAAAATGAACTTCATTCAAATGACGGCATTGAAATATAAATTGCGTGGTTTAAATATCTCTAAAATGCAATACATTCCACGGTAATATTTTTAAAACTATCATAATACTACGATAATTTATTATATTTGAAAACTTCATTGAAAACAACTGAAATAAATTCAAATGACGTCATTGAAAAAATAACACGCCTGGATCTCTCTATAAAAGCAGGATTTCATTCATAACTTTCTCCATTTCATTCATCACAATACTATAATAATTTATTTTATTTAAAAATTAAGACCATGGAGCTACAATTCATAAACTTTATGCTTAAAACTTCATCGAAAGAAATCGTCCTTCTGTTTATAAAATCAATTAATATTTCATTCATATCAGCCATGCAGACTCCATGGACTGAATTATTTTGTGTTAAAGAAATGCAGTAATTCTAATACAACTCATTCTACATATTTTGCTGTTTACATTTTACATAGGTGAAAAATAGGCTTAGTTGTAGAAATAATCAAATTTGAATCAGAATTTAAACTCAAATATATTGTTATTGTGTTGTTTTAGTATGTAGATGCACAGAATTTAAGCAAAAATAAAGTAGTTTTAGGGCGGATACAACACTCAATATGAATTAAAAAAAACTTTAAAAAATCACGATTTTGAAACAAGATGGATGCCATATATCATTTTGAAGTGGGTCATGTGATCGTTTCATATAAGATGTGTAATTATTATTTTAATTTTTATTTAAAAAACTACTGAATATATTTCGCTGAATTTTTTTTTATATATTTATGGAACAATTTGACTATTACCTAAAATTTTCGAAGCAATTTGTGAATTTTAAATCTGCTTAAAAAATGTTTGAAAAATTAGGTCCCGTAGGGCTCAATATATTTCATTTTTTCAACCCGGGTTCAATCCAAAACTAATTGTGTGATATTATTCATGTATATTCCCATAGGTCCTACAGACCGTCTGAACAACATACTAAAATTTCATTTTGATAAAGTCATTTTCACGGCAGTTATCGTACTAACGGACAGACAGACAGACAGACAGACAGACAGACAGACAGACAGAATGAACAAAGTCATAAACAATTTTCAACTTTGTTGTAAAGTGTTAAACTTTTTCGGACGGGACTTTTTCCTAAGAGTTCTACTCTCCAACTCCGTGGTTTATCCAAACGGAAAGGATGAAAATCGTTTGTTTAAAACGTCAAAATGAAATGAAACTTTATTTCCGAGTTTTATGCAGGATTTTTGCATTAATTAGTCACTGTCGGAAAACATGAATTGTTTAAAACATGAATTTAAATGGAAAAATCTACCTCCATGGGTTATCTTTCAGAAGCTTTTACTCAACTATGAAAAGTATAAAGAAATCAAGATGGCTATTTAATTTCGCATTTTATGAGGAAGATCCTATCTTATATCATGTTGCTTGGCAACGGAATGAAATTAAATATGTTGTTAATATTCATAATCATTTTTTCTATTTGAATAATAAATAAATGGGTGTAAAAATATATTTTATGAAGAACGGTTTGATTGTTTTTTTAATTATATAAATTGCGGACTGCGTACATCACTTTCATTTATTTTAGCAAATAGCTTTCAAGCTCATATATTGTGTTTAGCTAATAAACTCATATATGGAGTTTACTCAATAAAAGTAGAACGGGTGTATCTTATACAATTTTAGTATTTTCATTTAGTATATACAAACGGGATCCGGATATTTTATTCCTCATATCTGCAAATTCTGAGCTACGAATTTGGCGGAATATCGCTAACTTGGTAACATTTCTTAAACTGTACCAAATTAGCGGAAATGTCTCCAAATTGATAAAAATGACGCAAATCAATGAAATTAAATTTGTTTTTTAATTTCCCTGCAATACATGGTAATGTATAGGGAAAGTATTGGAATCATGTAGAAAATCGCAACTCGAGTTTTCGACGGATCTACACGTTTCGAGACCTCCAGAATACGAAAAAACTATTTTTAGCGTGACGTCTGTGTGTGTGTCTGTGTGTCTGTGTGTCTGCCTGTCTGTCCGTCCATCTGTCTGTCTGTGCAGATTTTGTATCCACTCTAACTAAAAAACTAATTGACCGAATTTCATAAAATTTGATAGGTAAGTCATTTGTGGGCGAATCTGGTGCTGATTAGTTTTGGGTACGATTCGGAAAAGAAGAACCCGCCTTTTTTTACGAAATGGCCCGCAAAATGTTGTATCTACTCTAACTGGAAAACTAATGGACCGAATTTTACAAAATTCGGTAGATAAGTCGCTTGTGGATTACCCTGGTGCTGATTAGATTTTGTTACGATTCGGAAAAAAATAATCTGCCTTTTTTTGCAAAATGGCACGCAAAAATCGACAAAATCTAAACTAAAGAACTAGGTATACTCAAATATATCCATTAAATGCTCGTTTAATACGTAATTTTTAACGACGAAAAGAATAAGATCAACCCTATTACACTAGGACTAGCCGTTCTCGAGAAATTTTAGTTTTTCGTACTTTCTCTACGCCAAGCCCAGTTATCGAATGAGAACGAAAATTGAGTGTAAATTGAAATACATTTAATTAAAATAAAGAGAACGTTGATATAAGTCTGCACGGAAAGTCATGTGCTGCCCACATCAGATTTTTTTAGAATAGAGTACTGAAATGATGTTTCAGTAGCATTTGTCGGTCAGTCCATCCATCCTACTTAGTAACACATTTAACGAATTGTTTTAATATCACCAAATTGATAAAAATATTTGTAAATCCATAAAAATATCATGGAATTGATAAAATTGCGCTTAATAAATGAAATTGTGTTTTGTTAGGGGATAGTATTGTGATGATGTTTCGTCCATTTGTCGCAAAATGGGACTGTCAGTTCTACAGTCCCACTTGGCGATAAATTTAGCGTTTTTTTAAGTTATGGCTAAATTGACGCAAATGTCGCCAAACCTTCCATGGAAATAGTATTATTCAGACGATATGATTTCCATCAATTTATTTGAAGAAAATGATATCATGTCGCTTAGCAACGGATCCAATGTGTTATGCGGCATACGATTTTTATTAAATCTTTTCCGATTTGAATAATAAAGATATGTATATAAAATAAATTTCATTGACATTGCATTTTTGACTGGATAATATCAATTACGGTCTTCAGGTTTAGACATTATTATCATTGATATTTTCGGGGACTGTTGATTCAGGGATTATTGATATTTTCAAATTGTTATGCCATTGTTTATTTATGACGAAAATTGTTGAAACTCATATATAGTACGTTGTACGAGTAATCTTCTACAAATGCACGGATATATCTTCTAATCTACGAGAATATAAGTAGCATATATTTTGGCATATATTTTGATATATATTGGCATATATTGGAATCAATAACGACCTTCTGGTATAAAGATTACAGGGATTATTGATATTTTCAATTTATTACGTCATCTCTTTTATTTTGGCAAATATTTTTGAGACTCATATTGTAATACGGGTAATCTTCTACAAAAAACTGGCATATTTTCTAATCTGCGGCAATATAAGTAGTACGTGGTTGCATGTATTGATTCAATACCTTTTTTTTTGTAAATTTGCTTACAAAAGGGGCCAGGATGTTTTATATCTTCAGATCTGCCCGTGAAGGTAATTTTGCATAGTGAGAATCGATATTCTTAAACTTCTCTTTAGGAGCAATAAATTTAATATTTTAAAAGAATTTGCACATGATTGCGAATTATAAGTTTATTTATATTATATATTCCGTACGAAGAACGGGTATGCTGCTAGTATATATATTCGTATTTTTGCAGCCTCTTAATATAATTATGTTCAGAAAAATTTATAATGAAAAACTAATTCAATTACTCCTTACATTGTCTATATGTACATATCTATCTTATGTTAAATTCAAATAAAAATGCAACTATTTAGAGGTTTGGTAGCATATGTATGCGGATTTGAATATTTTACATCCGCATATATCAAACATGGCATCATTTTAAGAACTCATTCAAGTAAGTAGGTCGTTTGAAAAAGCACATCTGCAGTACTTCCGTAAATCGCACCACTTAGGATTCAGATATTTACCATCATTTCAACGTTCATGTGAATTGCCTTCGATCTACTTTTTTCTTTTTAGTAACTAATTTTTAGGTGTGTTCCTATTCTATAAATATAGAAAGAACACATATTGCAATGATTTGTTCGTTTATCAGCCTGTACTTATATCCGTTTGTAACACAGCCTAAAAAACATGCATTTTTTACAAAATTTAACATATAGCATTTAGAAAAATTATTGTTAATAAAAGAAAATCTGATGTGGGCAATATATGCTTTCCTTATATAATGCAATGAATTTACTCCTTTTACAGTAAAAATATAATGTATGAGATCTGCGGTACTGTGTTTTTAACGTTGAAATGTACATTTGGCGACTTTCTGAATGACAACATGTAATAGTATTACAAAGTTCCCAATTAACTTATATTTCACAAAACTCTAAATTAAAAATTATCGATATTGATAGCATCCTCAATAAGCAAAATATCCCAAATAATAAAATATTTTAATGGTTAATTCATCAATTAGACGTCATTTTCATCAATTTAGAGTCATTTTTACAATTTTGACGATACTTTAGTCAATCTGATGCGAAATATCTTAGCGATAGTTATTCACCAAGTTTTCCAAATATATACCCAAGTATTACCGAAAAACGGAGAGAATATAATTTCTTTTATACTATAATGTATGCCAGTCATATGACGGAAATAAGATTTTGCAAAATATTACTTCTCTTTTGGAATCATTGTTATTAATTTAGCGACATTTCTGTAACTTTACCACATTTAAAAAAGTCGCCAAGTTGGCTACGTCCCTCTAAATTTCTCGCCAAGCGTTAAGGACGAATGGGCGGAGAAATGGGTTATCCTTACAGTGTATTCTTATGTTCTTTCCACCGTATTGAAAATTTCATCAATTAGTCATCATTTAATTGATTCAGCGTCAGTTTCATCAATTTGGCGAATTTTTATCAATTAAGTGACATTTTCGTCACTTTGGCAGCATTTAAAAAGTCACCCAGTTAGAGCTATTCCGAAAAATTCGTCATCGAAATTTTATCCAAAAGTTAAGAACGGAAAAATAGGTTATTCTTATAATACCCATAGATACTTATAGACTTTACAAGATATTGAATGTTAGTCAATTATTCGTCATTTTCATTAATTTACCGACATTTCTATCAAGTTGGCGACTTTTTTGTTAATTTAGCAATATTTAAAAAGTTCGCCAAGTTGGCGATATTCTGCCAAATTCGTCGCTATCTCACCAAGCGTTGTAGATGGAGAAATAAGTTATTCTTATAGCAGATAATTCACTACTGACATCCAAATACAAAATTATTACCCAAAGTATCTTTTTTCGCGAATGGAATGAGCTAGATCCCCAAGAATGATGTCAACCAATTTATCGTATGATATTACATATGAAAAGTGAACATGATTCTCAACAGTTAATATTTGTATTTAATTTATGGGATTTTTTGATAAATTTATTTGAAAAATGTGCAATATCTCGAGAACGGTTCATGCTAGCGTTCTACAGTTCATGTCAATCGTTTTCTAAGGAGAAATTACATAAGAAATGTCTATTTGCGTAACTTTATTAATGGTTTTGATTTTTTTGGTGATCTTTCTCAAAATTTCACTCGAAAATTTAGTGGGATTCTGGGGATTCAATTTCGTATATACACAGTATGCTTCCGGTATTCATGGACTTTTGTGTCATATTTCGTTAGAATCGCTCAATTCGTTCGTCAGTTATCGTCTCCATAGACTCACTGACACACACACACACAGACGTGACTTCAAAAACGTTTGATTCGTGTTTAGGGATGTATGAAACTTGCTCCCCGGTCGAAAACTCATTTGAATTTTCGACCCCGTAACAATACTTTCCTTATACATTATATTATGTTTATAAAGAAAGTAAAAAGTAGTTGAGGCCACAGCCGTGCTGTCACATTCATTGACAAATTTCCTCTTTTATCGAGATTCTTTGCTTCATACCGCAAACATGGTAATGTATAGGGAAAATATTGGAATCATACCGAAAATCACACAGCATATAAAACAAATCTGATGTGGGCAACACATGACTTTTCTTATACAATGCAATGAATTTACTACTTTTACAGTAAAAAAAAATAGAAAAATAGATTATTTTTGTAGTAGTTATTTATTCTTTCCAAAATATTGAATTTTCGTCAATGAGTCGTCATTTTCCATGTCGTCATCGTCAATGAGTCGTCATTGATTTAGCGTCATTTTTATCCATTTGGCGAGTTTTTCGTTAATTTAGCAACATTTGAAAAAGCCGCCAACTTGGCGATATTCCTCCAAATTCGTCGCCAAAATCTCGCCAAGCGTTATGGACGAAGAAATAAGTTATTCTTACAGCAGATAAATGACTATTGGCGTTCAAATACAAAAGTATTACTCAAATTATCTTTTTTCATCAATGGAACGAGCTAGATCCACCAGAATGATGTCACCCAATTTATCGCATGGTATTACATATGAACAGTGAATATGTTTCTCAGTAGGAAATATTTATTTTATTTTATATGATTTTTGGTAATTTTTTTTTTTAAAATGTGTAATATCTCGAGAACGGTTTATGTTAGAGTTCTAAAATTTATGTCAATCGCTTTCTAATGAAAAATTACATAAGAAATGTTTATTTGCGTAACTTTATTGGCGGTTTTGATTTTTTGACGATTTTTTCAAAATTTCACTCGAAAATTTGAGGGTGTTGTGAACAGTCGATTGCGTATAAAAACAATAGGCTTCCAGTGATTACGGATTGTGATTTTTGTATCAAATTTCGTTCAAGTCGGTTCATTCTTTCGTCCGTTATCGTCTCCACAGACTCACTGACACACACACACACACACAGACACACACGCACACACACACTCTCTCTCTCTCTCTCACACACACACACACACACACATACACAGACATCACTTCAAAAATGTTTGATTCGTAATCAGGGATACTTGAAGCGTGCTCTACCGTCGAAAACTGGAATTCGAATTTTCGACCCCGTCACAATACTTTCCTTATACATTATGTATATAAGGAAAGTAATACGAAATTTGGTACACTTTTAGAAAAAGCTTTGGGAAATACAATGAAATAAATTATTAGATATATATTGCAGTTTAAGAAATAGTTAATGTCAAATACAAAATATTTGAGCTGCGAGTTCGCGTCCTGGACAGACTCACAATAGCAAGACCACGAATTTATGCATGAAGGTACCTACATGGTTGAATTTTTGCAAGACCGAACTCCTGTTTTAATTTCGATGTAGTATTTGAGATATTTTACTTTTAAAGCACTTCTGAAGTGAACTGTTTTTCTTCCGTATCGGCAAGTCCAGCAATTTCTCTGTCTCGTACCGTAAAAACTATAGCATACAAAAATATGATATTTGGTCCATTTATACAGAAATAATAGAGTAACACTATGAAAAAATCTGATGTGGGCAACACATGACATTCCTTATATAATGTAATAAATTCACTACTTTTACAGTAAAAAAATAGGTTTTTCTTATAGTGGATACTAATATTCTTTCCAAGATATTGAATTTTCGACAATTAGTAGTCATTTTCATTGATTTAGCGTCATTTTTATCTATTTGGCGTGATTTTCGTTAATTTGGCAACATTTCAAAAAGTCGCCATGTTGGCAACATTCCGCAAAATTCGTCGATAAAATCTCGCCAAGCGTTATGAGTTAAGTTATCCTTAAAGCAGATAAATGACTATTGGCGTTCAAATACAAAAGTTTTACTCAAAGTATTTTTTTTCATGAATAGAACGGGCTAGATCCACGAGAATGATGTCACCCAGTTTATTGCATGGTATTATATATGAAAAGTGAACATGTTTCTCAATGGGAAATATATATATTTTTCATTTTATATGACTTTTTGATAATTTTTTTGAAAAATGTACAATATCTCGAGAACGGTTCATGTTAGCGTTTTAAAATTTATGTCAATCGTTTTCTAATGAAAAATTACATAAGAAATGTCTATTTTCGTAACTTTATTAGCGGTTTTGATTTTTTGACGATTTTTCAAAATTTCATTCAAAAATTTAGGGGGGTTCTGAACATTCGATTGCGTATAAAAGCAATAGACTTCCAGTATTTACGGATTGTGATTTTTGTATCAAATTTGATTCGAATCCGTCCATTCGTTCGTCAGTTATCGTCTCCACAGACTCACTGACACTCGCACACACACACACACACACATACTTTCACACACACACACACACAGACATCACTTCAAAAATGTTTCATTCGTGATCAGGGATGCTTGAAACGTGCTCTCCCGTCGAAAACTCAAATTCGAGTTTTCGACTCCGTCACAATACTTTCCTTATACATTATGTATATAAGGAAAGTAATAAACAGTTTATTGATTTAAACTTTAGTTTGGCATGAAATACCTCGCGAAGCGAGCTTATGATCAAAGAATTCAATTTTTGGATTCTCTGTGCTGAAAAAAATTACTGCTTTATCCTCCTGCGGAAAATCGGTAGGGATAGAAAAGAGACATTTGAATGTAGAATTTTTTGGAAAGATAGCTATGAAGCGAGCTCTGCGAGCTCAGTAAGTAGGAGGCGATGCCTCCCGAAGGGGGTACGCGAGCGCAGAGAGCATGGACCAGATCTCCGTATTCACATAAGAAATTTTATCATCAAGCGACTACAGGCGTTTACATTTTGTATGTTTTAACACTTTCCAATACAGTTAAAAAGTGTTTATGACTTTCGTCATTCTGCCGGTTTGTCTATCCGTTCGCACAACTGCCGTAAAAGTGACTTTAACAAAGTTATATTACTTTCCTTATATACATAATGTATAAGGAAAGTATTGTGACGGGGTCGATTCGAATTTTCGACGGGAGAGCTCATTTCAAGCATCCCTGATCACGAATCAAACATTTTTGATGTGATGTATGTGTGTGTGTGTGTGTGTGTGTGAAAGTATGTGTGTGTGTGTATGTGTGTGTGTGTATGTGTTTCGACGGGAGAGCCCGTTTCAATCATCCCTGATCACGAATCAAAGATTTTTGCATCAGTGGGTCTATGAAGACGATAACTGACGAACGAATGGACCGATTCGAACGACATTTGGTACAAAAATCACAATCCGTAAACACTGGAAGCCTATTGTTTTTAAACGTAATCGAATGTTCAGAACCCCCCTAAATTTTCGAGTGAAATTTTGAAAAAATCGTCAAAAAATCAAAACCGCTAATAAAGTTACGCAAATAGACATTTCTTATGTAAATTTTCATTAGAAAACGATTAACATAAAATTTAGAACGCTAACATGAACCGTTCTTGAGATATTTCACATTTTTCAAAAAAATATCAAAAAATCCCACAAATTAAAAAATAATATATTACCTTTTGAGAAACATGTTCACTTTTCATATGTAATACAATGCGATAAATTAGGTGACATCATTCTCGTGGATCTAGCTCGTTCCATTAATGAGAAAAGATACTTCGAGTAATACTTTTGTATTTGAATGCCAATAGTCATTTATCTGTTATAAGAAGAACTTAGTTCTCCGCCAGTAAAGCTTGGCGAGATTTTGACGACGAGTTTGTCGGAATGTCGCCAACTTGGCAACTTTTTAAAATGTTGTCAAATTAACGAAAAACTTGCCAAATGGATTAAAATGACGCTAAATCAATGAATAATTGAAGAAAATTCAATATCTTGGAAAGAATATAAGTATCTACTATAAGAATAACATTTTTTTAAACTGTAAACGTGGTAAATTCATTGCATTATATAAGGAAAGTCATGTGTTGCCCGCATCAGATTTTTTTACTGTAAAAGTAGTAAATTCATTGCATTATATAAGAAAAGTCATGTGTTGCCCACATCAGATTTTTTTTACTGTAAAAGTAGTAAATTCACTGTATTATATAAGGAAAGCCATGTGTTGCCCACATCAGATTTTTTCAATATGTTATTGAGACGATTTTTGGAGCATATAAGAATGTAAACGAATAATATCAACCAATTAGTTTCGTACCTAACCCGGGCAGAAAAAAGGAAATAAGCAGAATATTTTGGGACTTAATTTTTCAAACATTTTTTATGCAAAGTTGAATTCACGAATTGTTTCGAAAATTTCAAGAAATATTCCAATTATCATAATTATAACATAAGATATGTAAAAAAAGTTTCAACAACATATGTTAGGTAGTTTTTAGATACAATTTGAAATACTAAATATAACCATGATATATGAAGATATCGTGTGACTCATTGTGCCAGAATCTGGAATTATGAGTTAGAAGCGGCAATTGATTCAGTTAGCACTAAAACAGTGATAAAAACTCGAAATAAAAAATAAATATTCCATTCTAGCTTCTTCAAGCATGTTATACATATATGAAATATAGGAAGAAAGGTAATATTTGGGGAAACTGTGAGTGACTTATCTGATCCGAAAATTCTCCGAGAATCCTATGTAAGAAAAAATCGGAAATTTACCTTCACTTGATCTTCATAAAATGTTAGTAAGCCATTTGGTTCTGGATGTGTACGTAAACACAAATGGTAGGTTTTTTTTTCTTTTTTTATTGGGGGGGGGGGCAATCTTGACAATAATTTTATTCCATTCAACCTTAATCAAATATTAATAAAATTATGTATTGCAAATTTTTAAGTCGACATATAGAAGTGGACAATTGCTACTCACAGAACAGCCTTTTGAACGGTTTCTCTTTTTACTTTCTCATACGTAGTATTGAGAAACTACTGTCTTCCCGAAAATTTTTAATTTCGAAATCATGATGCCAATATATGTTTAAGACCTTCTAAACACGTTTCGCTAATTTTTGGAGTGATGTCCTTCTGTCTGTCTGTCTGTATGTCTGATGCTATTTCGTGTATACGCAATAGCAGTCACAAATATTAATGGATTTTTGCATAACTTCATAAACGGCTTTGTTATCAACAAATTTAGAACGAGATATATTTTTTTTAAATGCAAACGAAAAATTTGAATTTTATTCTAAGGTTTATATTTTTTACCATGGCAGCATATTGCAAAATTTGGTGTTATTTATGGCCCAATGATCACGAGACTTAATAGTTTCAATCATTGCTGTGAAACATAGCAGCAATACAAAATCTGTTTCGCTAGTTACGTCATAATCTCCCATTGAGGGGCTAGTTACCACCTCGGGGAATGCATTGTACAGTGCGGCATCAATCAAAAGATTTTCTTTAAGCCCTACAAAGTGAAGGTTAACACGATAAATTGTAATCATTTGAATTCACGATACTAAAAATGAATTCTGGTATCAGAAATTCGAGTTAAGAAAAACTCCATTTATTTCTTTTAAAGTTATTTAATGCGATGGAGTGCGAAATCTATTAAAGCTTATCTGCAATGAGAGCACGACAATGAGAAATTGATATTTTCTAAATTAAAGAGAAATATATTCCCAGTATATTAGTTTAGAGAAAATGTGTGGTGTTCCATCATTTATCTTAAAATTATATTAAACTAATTATGCTTTTATAATTTAAATTAAAATACGATTACAAAATAATATCTAAAATACTTCCAAGATTTTAAGATGAGTTTACTCTGTTTTATTTTCAAAACAACTTTAAAAACCCAGTTAATACTTTTCTGGAAATTCGCCGTTGATTCAAAGTAATAAAGCCAAATTCTACTCCCAAACAAAAACTGAGACTATATATACTGATTTCGGTGCTAGTACAGAAAACAATACAGGGGATCTAAATTTTCATTTCAAAGATTTTCTCTCTTGGTTCCCTATTAAAGGCTAAGTGCTTGTGACAGGTTCGTTTTCAACGTTCAGTAGAATAAAAAGATTGGGAAAAAAGTTCAGTCAACAATAAATTTGTAATTGTTTGACAATAGTCTGTATTGAAACGCAGCGCCCTCTATGTTTCATTTACTTAACTTTTTAATTGTTTTTGCTTCCTTTAGCATGCTAAGACATTCATTCACTCTACGATATTTTGAAATGCAGTTTGGATAACATTAGGTGCATTTTGAAATATCAAAATTCCAAAATAAAAGTTTATTTCTTTCTGATGTTGAATGGGCTTTCGGATTTATTTATTATTTGTTTTTTTACGATGTGTTGTAATGTGTTCTGTGTAATATTTCTATTCAAAAACATAAAGTGTACATTATTCATTCTTCTTAAAAATCGTTTTGATCCTTTTAGTTTGGTCATTTGGTTCAATCGTTCTGGCCATTGTCTTTCAAATTGCATGATTTGTTTCGTTCTTTTAAAAGTTACTGTGAGAAAAAAACAAAATGGCAGATAGACATAAAAAACAGAAACAGCGGAATTATTCGGAAAATGCCTTGAATCGTATTTAAATAGGTTCAAAGGAGCAGACACAACAAAATTTATTGACACATTTTTATACTATATCCAGAAAACTTTAACCAATGATTACTTCAACTGGTAAACATTTTATATACATTTTTTAATATATAGAAAATGTCCTGTAAAGGGGCTAAAAATTAAAAATCATATTTTCAAATAGATTTACACGTTCACGAACTCTGGAAATCGAATTGATTTTTTTAGAATATTACTGTATGTAGGCATAAATTTGTGTGCCCCTGTCTGTTCAATCTATATATCCACGTTAGCTTAAAAACTAATCATCATGTTTATCAAACATTTGGAATTGAAGTTAGTCATGCTGAAAGAAAATAAAATCAGTCTGGAGCTGATTTTATTTTCATGTAAATTGTAAAAATTGAACCATTTCTTTTTTATAGTTAGGTAACAAAAAATGACAATATATATATATATAAGCGTTAATATATTAATTAAAATTTTATTTTATACGTAATCGTAAAGAAGAAAAGGGATAAAATTTCCTCTAATACTATTAAATAAATTATTCTAAAATACTTCAGTTTTTTCCATATTATAGCTATTTGGCGTCATTTTAAAATAACCAAGTTGTCAAATGAAAAATATATACAGTAGGTGCCGCTTAATGTGATCGCTTTGGGACAGATGCTATTTGATAACAATAACCGATTGATAACAATAAACAAAAAGTATCAGAAACATAAAATTTTGATTTTAAAAGTTAATATTTACTGTATTTTTGCAGCTACTACAAATTTAAAAGACAACGATTCACTCAAACACTGTTTTAAACAAATCGTTAAAATAAGTCAATTAAAAAAAGTCTTCCAAAGTTGTCTGCCTTGTATTTTGTCTCAGCAAATTATTTATAAAACTTTCATACCTGTACTGTTCGCGAAAGTCCCTAGCAGTGCCTGTGTGATGTAGTGTTGGCAGGTAGGAGAAGGATTTTGATATGCTTTAATGTGGCATTTGAATCGTGAGCTCTGCAGTTATCGATGAGTACGGCGATATTGTGATCTAATTCTTTGTCACACTTTAGAGGCCATTCGCTGAACAGAGCAATTGTCATCCACACAGTTTTATTGACAGCATAATCAACAGGAAATTTTTTAACATCCTTAAAGCATCTCGGCTTTTTGGTTTTTCGTTGGAGTACAGTTATACGTTCTTTTGAAAGTTTACATCCCTTAGAGCTCTCGTTTTTGAACAGGTACGTATGTTCTGGCAAGACACGAAAATAAAGCCCGGTTTCGTCAGCATTGTAGATGTTTTCGGGTGAATAATCAGCGATTATTTTCGGCCATTCATTGGAAATCCATGCCAAAAGGGGCCCTCTTTGGGGTTTTGGGGATTCTCCCTTTGCGTTTACGTATATGTAGTTTGGCTTTTTTGTTGAGAGAATTAAAAAAAAAATTCAAAAATGGTGCACGAACGACGAAAGTGAAGTGATAAAGTGATAACAATAAACGAAGGCGCTGATTACAAAAACCGATTTTTTTAACATGTGTTAATATACAAGCGTTCGGGACTTCGCGATTCTGATAACATTAAACGAATGATAACATTATCCGCGATCACATTAAGCGGCACCTACTGTATTGTAGTTTCATTTTCATAGAAAAAAATCTGATGTGGGCAGCACATGACTTTCCCTGCAGACTTATATCCACGACCTCTTTACTTAAATTCAATTTAATTCACGTTTAATTCAATATTTGTTCTCAATTGGTGACTGGACTTATTTTCAAAGGTGGCGTAGGGAAAATACGAAAAAACTAAACTATCTCAAGAACGGCTAGGCCTGGTGTAATGGGGTTGGTCTTATTTTTTCTTCGTTAAAAATTACGTAATAAACAAGCATTTAATGGATATATTTGAGCATATGTAGTTTTTTTTTTATTTTAGATTATAGTGATTTTTGGGGGCCATTTTGAAAAAAAAAGGCAGTTTATTTTTTTCCGAATCATACCAAAATCTAATCAACACCAGGCTGTCCCACAAGTGACTTATTTACCGAATTTTGTGAAATTTGGTCCATTAGTTTTTCAAATAGAATGTATGCAAACTTTTGCGGGCCATTTCGCAAAAAAAGGCGGGTTGTTTTATCCCGAATCGTACCCAAAACTAATCAGCACCAGATTCACCCACAAGTGAATTATCTACCAAATTTTATGAAATGCAGTTCATCAGTTTTTTAGTTAGAGTGGATACAAAATCTGCAGAGACAGACAGACACACACACATACTTCACGCTAAAAATAGTTTTTCGTATTCTAAAGGTCTCGAAACGTGTAGATCCGTCGAAAGCTCGAGTTGTGATTTTCGGCATGATTCCAGTACTTTCCCTATACATTACCATGTATTGCAGAGAAAGTAAAAAGTTGGTTATTTTTGGTTCTCAATTCGCCTGTTACTCATAGCGACAAATTTGGCGACTATTCTCTGACATTGAGACAACTTTGATGACTAAATTAACAATATAATTGTCCCACTACCTGCATCTTGCCAATAGTTCTAAAATCTCCCCTAAGTTATTGGAAATTCAATATCTCAGAAAGTTAAATTTTTCGGCCCTGTCACTTTATCAGTAATATCACTTTGCAGAAATTTTAAATTTAATAATCTGAATTTAAAATATAGATAATTTCACTGTTTCTGGTATAGATAATCGCGTTTTTTTAGGACAGTCAAGAGGGTCGTAATATTATTGTCTTTTGTGGGGCCTAGAGTAATTAGATTTCATTACAGTTTAAAAGCACATATTAAATCAAGAGAGGTGTTTGGTCAGAGGTGAATGGTGATTATTGGATACCTTCAGGAAGGTGAGTGAAAGGGATTTCTATACATGACGTTATACCCCCTCATTTATCACATGGACTAACATCTAATTTTAAATAATTGCCCATTTCATGTGTCACTTTGTGCAAAAGTTAGCAATTTTAGAAATTAGTTAGATTAAAATCATTTTGATTCATTTTAGTTAATTAATATCTAACAAAACTGAAATTACTAAGCAAAAAGAAAAAATGAAAACTAGAATGATTTAGGAGTTTATGGAAAGTCAGACTATGCTCATATTACCACCTCCCCCTTATCTTACTACATTTATTTTATATACACTCTTGGTGTATTTAGTATAGTAAACTTGGGGAGAAAGTTTTAAAATCATTTGAATCATTTTGAAAATATTCAAGTTTTTACTTAAATATAAAAACTGAATACGCCAAATATTTTTACAGAATAGTGTTTTTTTTTCTATTTAGTTACTTCTAAGCTTCATTCATGTAACTGAAGTTTGTGATTTGAAGGGGAAAAATCATATATACAAGCTCTTAAATACACTGATACATCTGATGATAATTATAATTCACTAAACAAAATATTTTAATATTTCACCCAGTTTACTTTTAATTAACTGACACTCTCGATGCTGATTTCATCTATCCATTAGATCCAATATATCTATTAGTCTGAATTTATTCTAAAAGAAAAGTTTTATCTTATAATGATGGTGATGCAATAAGTATTAGGCCATACTTTCCAGTTTATTTTCCCTGATATGTTGACATGGCTAAAGGTTAATGTATCTATATTAAACAATAAGCTGATAAATGCTTGTATATATATATATATATATTCAACGGCATGTCGTATAGTATTTTTGATGTCACATTTACATTTCAGTTCATTTTCCATTCACTTTTGCTATACAGAACATTTTCGTAAAAACTGAACTGAAATGTAAATGTGACATCAAAAATTCTATACGACATGCCGTTGAATATATATATATATATACAAGAATTTATCAGCTTATTGCTTAATATAGATACATTAACCTTTAGCCATGTCAACATATCAGGGAAAATAAACTGGAAAGTATGGCCTAATACTTATTGCATCACCATCATTATAAGATAAAACTTTTCTTTTAGAATAAATTCAGACTAATAGATATATTGGATCTAATGGATAGATGAAATCAGCATCGAGAGTGTCAGTTAATTAAAAGTAAACTGGGTGAAATATTAAAATATTTTGTTTAGTGAATTATAATTATCATCAGATGTATCAGAGTATTTAAGAGCTTGTATATATGATTTTTCCCCTTCAAATCACAAACTTCAGTTACATGAATGAAGCTTAGAAGTAACTAAATAGAAAAAAAACACTATTCTGTAAAAATATTTGGCGTATTCAGTTTTTATATTTAAGTAAAAACTTGAATATTTTCAAAATGATTCAAATGATTTTAAAACTTTCTCCCCAAGTTTACTATACTAAATACACTAAGAGTGTATATAAAATAAATGTAGTAAGATAAGGGGGAGGTGGTAATATGAGCATAGTCTGACTTTCCATAAACTCCTAAATCATTCTAGTTTTCATTTTTTCTTTTTGCTTAGTAATTTCAGTTTTGTTAGATATTAATTAACTAAAATGAATCAAAATGATTTTAATCTAACTAATTTCTAAAATTGCTAACTTTTGCACAAAGTGACACATGAAATGGGCAATTATTTAAAATTAGATGTTAGTCCATGTGATAAATGAGGGGGTATAACGTCATGTATAGAAATCCCTTTCACTCACCTTCCTGAAGGTATCCAATAATCACCATTCACCTCTGACCAAACACCTCTCTTGATTTAATATGTGCTTTTAAACTGTAATGAAATCTAATTACTCTAGGCCCCACAAAAGACAATAATATTACGATTAATTCTAGGTTAGAGGGATTAAAATCAATATTATTGGAATAGGAATCACCAATGATAATACAAATTAAGTTGTCAACATATCGATATATGATATATGAATTAGAGTTAAAATGACGTTCACAATAATAAAGATATAAGTTAGCTAGAATACTACTATTACAGCATACGTATGCTTGTGCATATTTGTACAAACAGTGAGAAATGTAATTTTAAATGTAAAGATTAAACATTCATACCACAATATCCAACGGAAATTTGCCTATTTCCGAGTGGCTTAGTTGAATTTTCATCATATAATCCTGCCCTGCGATACGTTACGTAAATCTCAGTCTCACGGAGCCAACATAGTGTTAATCCGCTAGCAGAAGCATCGTTAATCTTAGGATGTATTTGACAAATTGTTCGCGAACATCATTATTCTTTGCGCAAATTTATAATTTGCGCGTGGTATAGATGAATAATTCGAGAATGAAAGCAAATATATTATCTGTTCCACAATTAATATAACAGCTGTTTGTAACAATGCAAATATTGTGTACATCTATGACGAAGAAAGAAGTACAAAGGATTTGATTATTGTCAATTTGCTGGAATTAAAAATAGACAAAACTACACAGTTAAATATGTAAAGTATATATTTTCAATAAAATCTTGCATACAGTATACTTTTGGCCTATAATAAGGAAAGTAATATGTTATCCATTTTTCCGCTGAGAAAAAATTCTTTAATTTTTAGCATTATTTGCGCATCAAAATTATGTGCAAACCCAATTACAATATTTTTTTTATTAAATGATCCCTACATTTTGATTATTTCTATAACGAAGTCTAATTTCAACGCATGCAGAATGTAAGCAAAATCAAGCGATTGTAAGGTGAGTGGTATAATAATTGCTGATATTTTACGTAAAATTATTTAGCTCTGGAGTCTGGAATATAAGTGATATGAATGAAATATTCATTGATTTTATATTGAGAAAGCAGATGCTTCATATTTCGATGGCTTAATTTGAATAAAGTTCATTTCGTGTAATCAGCTTTGTCTATTTCGATGACGTTTAAAGTTGTAAAGTATAATAAATTACTGTAGTACTAAGATAATTTAAAAAATATATCAGCTCTGAATGTATCACATTTTAGAGATCTATAAATAAAATTGCATTTCAGGTAGAAAGTGTTTCACAAACAATGCTTTATGCACGATCTATTTTGTTCCTTTTTGACATTCTTTCATGCGCATCGTCTTGTTTGGTATGTTGGAAAACCGATCTAAAAATCAGACAATTCTAGTAATTAATATTTATTTCAGCAACTTTGCAGTATTCAACAAGAAATAAACAACAACAACAAAAAAGATACCGAAAGCAAAGAAGATAATTTAAAATAATACGGTTTATGCAAAAAGAC
Source organism: Amaurobius ferox (assembly GCA_951213105.1). Lineage (NCBI taxonomy): Eukaryota > Metazoa > Arthropoda > Arachnida > Araneae > Amaurobiidae > Amaurobius > Amaurobius ferox. The sequence continues at coordinate 49,309,007 of OX578148.1, read as the reverse complement.
TAATTATAAATTTTCCGATTTAGCATTTTGTTATACATTTGGCCAGAAATTTCCCAAAGAATATAGGAAATACAAACAGGAAAGTTTTCAATGCTTCCTGTTTCTCCTCCCCATTCCCAGCGGGGTACTTTTTCCCTCCCAGGCAGATTGTTTGCAGAATGTCGAAAGATGGTGCATTTCAAAGAAACCTCACGTTCCACCACTAATACCACAATATTTTATTCGGCGGGGAATTTCTTCCCACAATCATAAAACAACCAATATCCGATCTGAATTGGTAGTCACATTTTTTATACCCACCTTATTTTAATCATGGCACGCCCTGCTTGCCGTATAACCCTGTATTTAAAAAAAGTTATATCCAATGATATTAAATAGTAGCGTTATACCAGTTCATTGTACGATATATACAATACATTATAAAGAAACTTAAAATTCACAATAAGCTGCTGCAGTTTCCTATAGCATTCTAAATGAATTTATTATTCAAAACATTCTAATAAAATATTTAAGTTTAAAAATCTATATTCTCGCTATATAAAATTATCTTCACAGGCAAGTTTGAAATATAAAACATACTGGTCCCGTTTGTAAACAAATTTACAAACAAATGTGAAATTGAATCAATATATGTATATCAAAATGAAAGCGCTAAAATTGTATAAGAATTGTATCCGTATTACCTATATTTTCAAATATCAGAACATGTATTCGTGTATTAGTAAAAGATTATCCATACTACAATATATGAGTTTCAGAATTTTTCACCAAACTATAAAAGATGACGCGTTAAATTGGAATATCAATAATATCTGTACTCTTTAAATCTGCAGGCCGTGATGGATATAATCCAGTCAAAAATACAATTTCTATAAAATGTATTTTATATACATATCTTAATTATTTAAATCCGAAAAAAAATCATAAAAATCGTCTACCACATAAGTACATTGGATTTAAATCCGTAGATAAACCACATGAGATAATTTTCTGAAAATAAATTTGCAAGAAATACTGCATAATGCTGTCCCTATGGAAGGACTAATTGTGGCATTTTTATTAATATCTGGACAACCCCCGGTCCTAGAAACTTGAAACATGAAATAAATTTTAAGTGGAGGCATGTCAAGGCTACAATTCGATGCAGTTGTTCTTCCGTAATGATGAGACAAACACACACACATACAGACAGACTGACATATTTTCATAGACATCAATTCCTTCGTATGGCTATTTTAAGGGATTTAATTCTTAAAACGCAGTGTATACTGCTATAGAAGCTAAGAAATTGTGGACAAAAATGGTGGAAATTAGGAGGTTAGAGGATACTTATACAAAACAAAACAATTTAAAAAATCTGATGTGGGCAGCACATGACTTTCCCTGCGGACTTATATCCACGTTCTCTTTATTTTAATTAAATTTATTTCACTTTTAATTGAATTTTCGTTCTCATTTGAAAACTGGTCTTATTTTCAAAAAAGGTGTAGGAAAAATACGAAAAACTGAAATATCTCGAGAGCGGCAAGTTCTAGTGTAATGGGGTTGGTCTTCTTTTCTTCGCTAAAAATTATGTATTAAACAAGCATTTAATGGCTATATTTGAGCATACGTCGTTCTTAAGTTTAGATTTTGATGATATTTGCGGGCCATTTTGCAAAAAAGGCAGGTTATTTTTTTCCGAATTATACCAAAATCTAATCAGCACTAGGGTGACCTACAAGCGACTTATCTACCAAATTTTGTGAAATTCGGTCCATTAGTTTTTTAGTTAGAGTGGATACAAGCTTCTACGGGCCATTTCGCAAAGAAAGCGGGTTCTTTTAACCCGAGTCATACCCAAAACTAATCAGCCCGAGATTCGTGCACAAGTGACTTACTTACTAAATTGTATGAAATTCGGTCAATTAGTTTTTTAGTTAGAGTGTATACAAAATCTGCACAGACAGACAGACAGGCACACACACAGACGTCACGCTAAAAATGGTTTTTTCGTATTCTAGCGGTCTTGAAACGTGTAGATCCGTCGAAAACTCGAGTTGCGATTTTCGACATGATTCCAATACTTTCCCTATACATTACCATGTATTGCAGGGAAAGTAAAATACATTTTCTCAGAATTCGGGAGTCAAAAATGTTATAGTTTTAATGATTTCTTCTTCCATTAAAAGCAAGGTTTTAAAGAGATGAATGATAAACTATAGCTTCCAAAGGAACTGTGTAAATTAAATTAAACAACGTATATATAAAACTTTAAGTAAAGTTTAGAAAAATACAATAACGATACTAAAAACTCTGATGTAGGCAGCACATGACTTTCCCTGCAGACTCAAATTCATATTTTCTTTATTTCTTTAATAATTCATTCAGTTTAATTGAACCAAATAACACTAAATTTGCATTTTTAATTCAATTTTTGTTTTTATTTGGTAATTGGACATTTTTCCGAAATCGGCGTAACAAAAATGCAAGAAATCTCAAATATTTTGAGAACGGTTAGTCCTAAAGTATATTGGAGTGTGTTGTATTATTTTTCTCTTCAAAAAGAATTAATTCATGCATTTGAACACAAAATACTTAGTCTTTTTTTTTTTAGATTTCGGCGATTTTGGTGGGCCATTTCGTAAAAAAAGGCAGGTTGTTCTTTTCCGAATCGTACCAAAATCGAATCATCACCAGAGTATTCCACAACTAACTATATACCAAATTTTGTGAAATTTGGCCAATTAGAATTTTAGCTAGAGTAGATACTTGAAATGTTTGCGGGCCATTTCATAAGAAAGGCGGATTCTTCTTTTCCGAATCGTACCAAAATCTAATCAGCACCAAAGTATCCAACAAGTAATTTAATTACCAAATGTTGTGAAACTTGGTCAATTAGTATTTTAGCTAGAGCGGATAAATGGAATTTTTACAGGACATTTCGCAAAAAATGAGGGTTCTCTTTTTACGAATCGTACCAAAAACTAATCAGCACCAAGGTCACATCCAAGTGACTTACCTACCAAATTTTATGAAATTTGATCCATTAGTTTTTGAGTTAGAGTGGATACATACATAGCACAGACAGACAGACACACAGACAAACACACAGACAGACAGACAGACACACAGACAGACAGACAAACAGACAGACACACAGACAAACGCACACACAGACGTCACGCTAAAAATAGTTTTTTCGTATTCTAGAGGTCTCGAAACGTGTAGATCCGTCCAAAACTCGAGTTGCGATTTTCGACATGATTCCAATACATTACCATGTATTGCAGGCAAAGTAATAATCAGATCGCGCTTATGTTGCAGATAGCGACATCCATTAACCAGTTTTGCACTTATTAAGAGCTAGTTATCATGGAATAGCAGATATTGACAATGGAACTAATTTAAGCAGAAGGAATAATGCATGATAAACCTGAACCTCTCCATAAAAGCAGTTATCTGCAGTGGAACCGTGATCTTAACATTGGAAAAGCTCTCTATATGCGGGTTCTGCCAGTATAAATTTGTCGCTGCAGCCGAAACTCAATCTTGAATCAGTTTTCCCTAGTCTAGCTGGTAAGACTGAATGTGTCAAACTCCATGCGGATTCTCAAAAATGTGGCGAAAATATGTTCTTGCTGATATTGCAGACATCGGCTATTTAATGTTAACACACGTATAATATGAGTGAAGGGCATGAGTGTGCTGTTATGACCAAAAAATATGCTATACTAATTTTGTGTATATCCTTAATATGCGGTTTATGTAATTACGGTAGCTTTTTCGCATGGGTATGATTTCCCACAGTCTACCTGGTAAGAATGAATTTATTGATCTCCATGGGGATACTGAAAATTGTGGCATATAAAAATGTTCTTGCTGATATTGCAGACAGAAGCTATTTAATGTTAACACGAGTTGTTGTTGTTGTTGAGACCCAGACCGTCCGACCTAGCAGAAAGGTGTAAGGTAACCGTTTGGACGCCCGGGAAGTGCCACCCAATCTAGACCGGAACCCAGTGGGGGAGGCATCCACAGGGACCCTACTCTTCTTCCCCTACCACCAACCTCTCGGAAGGACTTACGGACCCATATGTTTAGCGTGATCGCACTCCGCATGAACACGGCGGCAGTTGTTGCAGCGTGCAAATCCAGCGCGCAAACCACCGGGCTACCTCGCCCGAAATGTGCCAACAGCACGAGGTGTTCCAAGGTGGTTACCCGCCCGAGTACTAACCGTGCCCTATGCTGCTTGACTTCGGTGATCTAACGAGAACCGGTGTTTTCAGCACGGTATGGCCGTTGGCTTCATGTTAACACGTGTATAATAAGAGTAAATAAAGGCAATGAGTGTGCTGTTATGAGCAATGGATGTGCTATACTAACATTCAGTACGTCCCTAATAGGCAGACTATGTAAGTATGATGTTCTTTTGTATGGTGATGATTTCACACTTATCTTGGTTTGCATTGGATATTTTTGATAAAATAATCTGAATACTAATAAAAAATAGCTTATATATAGTATAATGTAAAAGGAAAATATTGTGACGGGGTCGAAAATTCGAATTCGATATTTCGGCGGGAGAGCACGTTTCAAGATCCCCGAACACGAATCATATGTTTTTGAGGTAATAGCTGTGTGTTTGTGTGTATGTGTGAAAGTATATGTGTGCGTGTGAGTAAAGTGTAAATATGTGTGTGTGTATGTGTGTCAGTGGGTCTGTTAAGACGATATCTCACGTACGACTCAAGCGATCCGACTCAAGCTCCTCTTCATCAGCCAAAGGTCACAGTGTGGTGCGAGCTCAAAGCTTCTTTCGTCATTGGCTTTTTTTCTTTGAGGAAAGCAGAGGGGGTACGTTTCAAAAAATAGTTTCTGTGACAAATTAACGATATGCAGCCTTTTTAAAGAATAAAGCCATCCCTCACTTGCAAGACGGGCAAACGCTCCATTCCATAGCATCCATGCAGGATGGAGCGCCTCCGCACATCGGTGCTCCTGTCAAGACAATCCTGACGTCGACATTCGAAGAAAATCGTGTCCTCAGTCGCTCTTTTCTGCATGAATCGTCTCCAAGGTCTCCAGATCTCACACCTTGTGACTTTTGGCTATGGGGCTACTTGAAGTCACGGATGTACAGAGATTGGGCTACGTCATTGGCCCAACTGAAAGATGCTATACGATATTATGCTTCAGGGATACAATCTGAAATGCTCTTCGGTACTGTTCACGGTGTTATTCATCGTCTGACGGCTGTATTTATAAATAATGGGCGTCACATTGATAAGTTGTAACATTCAGACACTGATTATTTCTTCTGGATGAACTGTACTATACCATTGCAAAACTATTTCGCGCAACCTGTTCCACCTTTCGAGCCAGCGCCACCTGTTGGTCAAAAATGTGACTGTTATAACATTTTTTTTCATTATCTTAAATAATAAAAGGCAATGTCTGTGTGTCCGTGTGTCTGTGTGTCTGTGTGTCTTATACACTATACGTTTCGCGACCGCGCGTCGGAGAGCTACGAAATTTGGCAATCGGAGACCCGGGGGGGAGGGAAGGGGACACGTGAAAACCGATTTTTAAAATTTTAATTTTTTTTTTTGTTATTTAATGTTTTATGCGATTTCGACCGTTTTTTGCCATTTTTGCCCTTTTTTTCCCACGATCCGGACATCGTAGGAAAAAACAAATCACACCATCGGAAAGAGCTGACAATTGCGAGTAAAAATATATCAATTTCAAATCTGAATTTTGATTTCTAATAGTTTTTAAAGATTTTAAAACAAAAGTCACATTTTGCTCAAGAAAAGTATTTTTGGTTTTTAAATTCTCGCATAGTAAAAAGTACTCATAATTTCGACTAATAATTTACATTTTTAGAAAGGTCAAACATCTGGCATTCTTACAAGTCCAATCTGGTCAGGAAATATTCCGTATTGCCCACAGGATCGGGATTTTAAAAGTTTCCGAATTTCAATTTCTCGGCGTTCCGCTTCTTAACCGGAGTTTCTCCCCCGCAGAAGGAGGGAAGGTGGTGGGTGGGGACGTCAAGGTGGAGGTGACGTCACGGTTCTGAATAGTTCCTTTACTCCTTATAAATTATTATATTTATATTTTAAACTAGCCGCCTTTGGCGACCAGCCTGTTCGCAACCCTTGAAAATGCTGATCGTTGCAAATTCCAACCGTGGCAAACTCGTTGGCGCGACCTACCAGAAAGGTGTAAGGTAACTGGTTGGACGGCCAGAATGTGCCACCCAATTTAGACCGGAACCCAGTGGGGGAGGCATCCACAGGGAACGTACCCTCCTTCCCCTACCACCAACCTCTCGGAAAAACATACGGACCCATATGTTTAACGTGATCGTACTCCGTGTCAGTGGCGGAAATCGAACCCGGACCTACCGCGTGCAATTCCCGCGCGCTAACCACTGGGCTGCCGCGCCCTCCGCGACAATCTCCATAACTTTCTCTATATTCACCCAATTTAGACATGGACCCAGTGGGAGAGGCATCCACAGGGGCCGTATCCTCCTTCCCCTACCACCAACCTCTCGGAAGGACTTACGGACCCACATATTTAACGTGATCGTATTCCACGTAAACACGGCGGCAGTTTTGGCAGTGGCGGGAATCGAACCCGGGCCTACCGCTAACTTCCCGCGCGCAAATTGCAATTTAAAATGACCATATGCTTAATTCCATCATCCTCATTAAATTGTTTCATTGTTGCATTATTTAAAATATCCATAAAATAAAAATATCCATTTAAAATATCCAAAAGTTAAAATATACATTTAAAAAATCCATATCGTTCCATCATTTAAAATATAAATATAATAATTTATAGGGAGTAAAGGAACTATTCAGAACCGTGACGTCACCTCCACCTTGACGTCCCCACCCACCACCTTCCCTCCTTCTGCGGGGGAGAAACTCCGGTTAAGAAGCGGCACGCCGAGCGGCATGCCGAGAAATTGAAATTCGGAAACTTTTAAAATCCCGATCCTGTGGGCAATACGGAATATTTCCTGACCAGATTGGACTTGTAAGAATGCCAGATGTTTGACCTTTCTAAAAATGCAAATTATTAGTCGAAATTATGAGTACTTTTTACTATGCGAGAATTTAAAAACCAAAAATACTTTTCTTGAGCAAAAAGTGACTTTTGTTTTAAAATCTTTAAAAACTATTAGAAATAGAAATTCAGATTTGAAATTGATATATTTTTACTCGCAATTGTCAGCTCTTTCCGATGGTGTGATTTGTTTTTTCCTACGATGTCTGGATCGTGGGAAAAAAAGGGCAAAAATGGCAAAAAACGGTCGAAATCGCAGAAAACATTAAATAACAAAAAAAATAATTAAAATTTTAAAAATCGGTTTTCACGTGTCCCCTTCCCTCCCCCCCGGGTCTCCGATTGCCAAATTTCGTAGCTCTCCGACGCGCGGTCGCGAAACGTATAGTGTATAAGACACACAGACACACAGACACACAGACACACGGACACACAGACATTGCCTTTTATTATTTAAGATGATGGAACGATATGGATTTTTTAAATGTATATTTTAACTTTTGGATATTTTAAATGGATATTTTTATTTTATGGATATTTTAAATGATGCAACAATGAAACAATTTAATGAGGATGATGGAATTAAGCATATGGTCATTTTAAATTGCAATTTGCGCGCGGGAAGTTAGCGGTAGGCCCGGGTTCGATTCCCGCCACTGCCAAAACTGCCGCCGTGTTTACGTGGAATACGATCACGTTAAATATGTGGGTCCGTAAGTCCTTCCGAGATGTTGGTGGTAGGGGAAGGAGGATACGGCCCCTGTGGATGCCTCCCCCACTGGGTTCCTGTCTAAATTGGGTGAATATATAGAAAGTTATGGAGATTGTCGCGGAGGGCGCGGCAGCCCAGTGGTTAGCGCGCGGGAATTGCACTCAGTAGGCCCGGGTTCGATTCCCGCCACTGCCAAAACTTACGCCACGTTCACGCAGAGTACGATCACGTTAAACATGTGGGTTCGTGAGTCCTTCCGAGAGGTTGGTGGTAGGGGAAGGAAAGTACGGTCTAAATTGGGTGAATAAAAATAATGGCAAATAAAATCCCCCACATTTCTAAGCATTTCTGCGAAAACTGCATATTTCTACTGTACATAGTTTACAAATTATTCAGTTTTCAAAAGTCTTGGGACTTCTGGATCATCCTGTATATTGGAATCGTGTCGAAAATCGCAACTCGAGTTTTCGACGAATCTTACGCATTTTGGGAACTCAAGAATACGAAGAAACTATTTTTAGCGTGACGTCTGTGTGTCTGTAGGTCAATGCGTCTGTCTGTGCAATGTACGTTTATACTCTAACTCAAAAACTAATGAACCATATTTCATAAAATTTAGTAGGTAAGACACTTGTTGACGATTCTGGTGCTGATTAGTTTCAGGTACAAATCGGGATGAAAGAACATATCTGTTTTGCAAAATGGCCTGCAAAAATCTCATGTATGCACTCTAGCTAAACATCTATGCCGGCACTCCTCTAGCGATTTGCATAAAGCCTCCAGATCAAGTGATTAGCATAAAACTCTCCACAGCTTTTTGATCTCTAGAGACTATGTGCTTTGTGACGCATGCACAACGCCTCTGCACTGGCTCATAAAAGCCATCCCCAGAGCATTATCATCAGCGATACGGACATTCATATTCGGATGACTACGTTCACGCGCGTTACTATGTAGCGCCATGCTATGTAAATTCTTGTATATAATTTGCGTTATGTTCCTGTAAATAACTTCTTTTTTTATGAACTCTGTAATGATTAAGATACGACATCGTACCATCACCACACATCAAATTAACCAAATTTCACAAAATTTGGTAGATAAGTTACTTGTGGGATGCCCTGATGGTGATAAGATTTTAATACTATTCGAAAAAGAAGAGACTGTCTTACTTTACGAAATGGTCCGCAGAAATTACCAAAATATAAAGTAAAAGACCATGCATGCTTAAATGTAACAGTTAAACGCTTGTTTTATACGCAAGTTTTGACAAGGAACAGAATAAGATCAATTCCATTATTCTAGGTCTTAAAGCTAAGTTGGTTTAAAAGAATGCCCAATTGCCAAATAAAAACAAAAATTGAATTAAAATAGAAAACTCAGTGTTATATTGCGCAATCAAACTCAATTTAATGAATTATTAAAGAAATAAAGGAAACAGGAATTCGAGTCTGCAGGGAAACTCATGTACTGCCCACACCAGATTTTATAATTTGTGTTAATTCTTGGTTCATGGTAACATTTTATATAAAGAAAATTATTCTCAGTTATGTTGTTAGGAAATAATGTCTATCGAGTTTCCGTACTTTTGAGGAGGTTTGACACAATTGCAGTTGGCCGGCCACACAAACAGCTACCATAAGCCTTCGGGTTGGTCGTGTGGTCTGGGCTTTCTACAATTGCAGTTGGGGCCAACGGCCCTACCGTGCTGATAACACCTATTCTCGTTAGATCACCGAAGTCAAGCAGCATCGGGAACGGTTAGTATTTGGGTGGGTGACCACTTGGGAACATCGCGTGCTGTTGGCACATTTCGGGCGCGGTAGCCCGGTGGTTTGCGCGCTGGATTTGCACGCTGCCACAACTGCCGCCGTGTTCTTGCGGAGTACAATCACGCTAAACATGTGGGTCCGTAAGTCCTTCCGAGAGGTTGGTGGTAGGGGAAGAAGAGTAGGGTCCCTGTGGATGCCTCCCCCACTGGGTTCCGGTCTAGATTGGGTGGCACTTCCCGGGCATCCAAACAGTTACCTTACACCTTTCTGGGAGGTCGGACGGTCTGGGTCTCAACAACAACAATTGCAGTTGGGCACTTTAACTGCCATAGCATGAAAGCTAAGAATTTTATTTAATTGCAAACAATTATATTATGAAAGTAAATTTATATTTAAAAATCATGCAAAAAATAATACTTATACATTGTTCTTAAGAAATAACTTAAGCACCTCAAAAACTTCCATATAAAATGTTTTTATGTGTGCACGTATATAAAAATATAGAAAAATATATAGAAAAATATAACTGCACCAACTGGAATAACAGTGTTTGAAACACCCCAACTGTGAATTAAAAAAGTTAGGAATACAGATTTGTCAACAAAGAGAGGTGGAAAAGATGCCAACTACGAAGTTCAACAGCATTGCCTAAATAGAAATAATCGACATTGGGAATGCGCGAAACACATATACTGAAAGACATAAAAATGTCCCAATTTAACAGTTGCTAACTGCATAACCGCTAATTATAAGTAATTATATTTAAAAAAAAATCTCGAATCTAAATACATGTGTTGTCTAAGTTTGAAAGAATTTTGAACAGAATCAAACCTAGATTCCTGTGCATGTATGTACCGTTTATTATATCATTCCTGAATATAACAGCAATGAGCCTACAACCAATTAATATCAAATAAAATCCTCCAATACTTATATAAGCGGAAATCCCTACGAAATAAATACTGCTCCACAGCTTTGTGACTGCCATTTTTATTATATCCTTCTCTGTTTCCGAATTCATATTTCTTCATTTCTCCGTTAGAGGCGGTGTATTCGATTGGACACGATCATATTACTAAATGGATTAATTTGCTGTGTACACTAAGGTACTTTTTACTCCGAAGTTGTTAAGATACTTAAATACTTTCATATAAACTAGGTATGAGCCCATACATACCATCACATAAAAAGAGAAAAATACGTTTGTGAAAACTCTATAATAACACACCTTTTACAAACTTTTGTCATAAGTCAAAGTCACCTTAAAGCACAGGATAGACACACATACTAATACTGCAGAGTCCACTTCGACTATAAGAGCTGGCAATTTTGTTCCAGTAGCTAACGATAGAGGGTCGGCGCGACCAGTTCGGAGATCCAGGGTTTGATTTTCGGTTAGGGCAGCAAAGCTCTTTAAAATGGCGCCCAAACAACTCAACCCTGTAGATTAGTACAAAGATATCGGAGTTCTGAAAGTGACCCTAGTTCGACTAGTACGGATTCAGTGGACTCTGGAAGATTGAACGCCGATTTCAAATTGAGAGGATAACGATCATGCAGGATACTAACCTGGGTAAAAATAGTAGTAGAAGGAGGCTAACCTGAGGTAAAAATAGCAGGAGGTGGTCAGTCAGATTGTGAGTTGCCCCCCAATCTAACATTACAGGGTGGAGAATGCAGAGTCCACTTCAAAGATAAGAGTTTGCGATATCGTCTCAGTAGCTCAACGGTAGAGCATCGGCTGGCTAGTTCTGAGATCAATGGTTCGATTCCCGGTTGGGGCAGCAAGGTTTTTTATAATAATTCAATCTAAACTGTAATAACAACACAAATAACTGATACAGCAAATGGCTGTAAAACTAAAGAGGTATGTGTAAACACATATATTTAACTGCACATGCCCGCATAATGATTGAATATGAATTATTTGGATAAAACCGGGGCGTGGCCATCCTACAGAAAGTTGGACGACAGATATACGGGCCAAAATACGGATACAAATGCTGACGACAGATGGCCCAATTCATCAGCGGATTTTTGGATACTTCAGAAGTCACTCATGTGGACTAGATCCTGTAGATCATGATTGTGCGATGGTTAATATATCTTGCTAGATCATCGGTCACTCAACCGATGTGGTTTAAGGGTGAGCGTCAGTAAATCTTCTGCCCTATCCTCGCTTTGTTAATTTTCGCGGCACACATTTTTCGCCGAAATTTTTTGAAACAGTTGCGAAATATTTTCTGAAAGATAAAATGCAATGCTTAGAGTATATTAAAACTAAATTTAATACCCAATAAAACATAGAATATATTTTTTATTTTAATCCAAAATATTTTTTGTGCTGCCATCTGTTGTCGCAATTTAATTCATACCGATTATTTTTATTTTTTAATGAACATTTTTAAATATCTGTTCCTTCTAATACAGTATTAAATACAACAACAGATCATATATACTAATGCCACAATCACGGAAAGGTAATTTCTCATTCTATACATTTGATAAGGGGATCTGAATATACTACACCACTGAGGACTGCAGTTTTGTCTTCAAGTCCAAATTCAATTACGTTTCCTTGATTGTGGCATTATTATATATGATCTGGTGTTGCATTTGATAGCGTATTAGAAGGAATAGACATTTAAAAATGTTCATGAAAAAATAAAAATTTTCAGTATGAATTAAATTCCGGCAACAGATGGCAGCACCAAAAATATTTTGGATTAAAATAAAAAATATATTCTATGTTTTATTAGGTATTAAATTTAGTTTTAATATAATCTAAGCATTGCATTTAATCTATCAGAAAATATTTCGCAACTGTTTAAGCAGAATTTAGGCAAAAAATGTGTGGCGTGAAAGTTAACAAAGCACGGATAGGGCAGAAGATTTACTGACGCTCACCCTTAAAATGTACGCTCCCCTCAGAGTTTTCGAACGTGGGAACTCAAAACTACTACGCACATGAACCTGTTCCTGTATAAGCAAATCTCCCTTACCCGAACCTAAACTTTATCCTGTTCCATTGCAGGATCGTTGAAATCGTTAGCTGATTCAGGATTAGCCTACGTAACTAAAACAGTAAGAATTTGTTAATGCAAAGTAAATCATAACTTAGAATATAAACTAAGTGAAATCATAACCAGAGGTTATATAGACCTCACAAGGTTACATCCGGCCGCCCAGGCGGTGAAGTGGATAGCGTCTCCGATTGCTGTCTAGTGGGCTTGAGTTCGAATCCCGAGTAAGGAATGGGTGTTTTCATGAGGATGAAGTCAGTCTTCCGCCTTCTGGGTCCTCGCCAAATGTGAAGCTGCACACCCTTGACCTTCGTCAATGATGCTTGTTCGTGTTAATAAACTTTGTGATCTCGTCTTGTGTCGTTCTTTGTCCTTCTTCTGGCATCACTGGTCCTATTTGCGGTTAGACCGAAATAGGAGGTTATAAGTAACAACAACAACAACAACAGGTTACATCCGTACGTTTCATCGTCGATAACTTCGTATTCCGTGGTCCAATTTAGATGAAGTAGACTGCATTCTATGATATTTCAAAACTGTATAAATGCCCATAAAAATAAAATAAGAAGAAAATGTTAAATTTTTTTGCATGTGTACCATCATCGTACATAACACACATGTACCTTTTCTTTCTAAAAATAGGCGAAAAGGGTGATGTTTTACATCAATTTATAACGTGTAGCAGACTTACTCACTATTTTTTGTTCATTCAAAGGAATTTGGGCAAACATAAAGTTGCATTATTAAACAAAGTTGGGTTCGAAAAACGCACCTTACCATTCCGATCGTATATTGGTTATTTTATGATTGTGGGAAGAAATCCCCCTCAGAATAAAATATTGTGGTATTAGTGGCGGAACGTGAGGTTTCTTTGAAACGCACTAACCTTCGCCAGTCTGCAAACAATGTCCTTTAAAGGAATAAGTACCCCTTTGGGAATGTGGAGGAGATAACGGGGGGTTTTCGAAATTTCCCTGCTTTTATTTTTCTTATTTGGGAAAATGTTGGACATTTGTTGAGTAGAAGTAAGTCTAGTTTTTAATTCTAAAGGATTTTTTTTTAAGTTCACTTTTTACTTTTTATGTAACCATACTTTTTGTATAAAATATATTTTACCTTTTTATATATTTGCAATTTTAATATATATTATGTATAAGTGTACAATCAGACCATGAATGTTTTATTGATTTATGGAATACACCATTTCGATGTCAATAACATCTATGCTTGGGGTACCTCAGGAGGAAATAGGAGTGTTGTGAAAAATGTAAACACTTTGGACGACTATATCTCCACACCTAATAGATAACATAAATGTAAACAAGTTTTACTTGTTTTCTGGGAAACCAGGTACCACATATGTATATGCAAAATAATTGCAATATTTTAATATTTTAAAATTTATCATTTTGTACTAATTTCCTATGGTTTTTGAGAAACCGTTTTGTCAAGTAAAAGAAGATGGGAAAAATTTCCTGTTTTAAAGTTCCAAATACTTATATCTCGTGAGTAATTTTTAGACTTTTGAAATATTCAATTATATTTTTTAGTTACATACAAAGAAATATAACTGAATGTTTATTGTATTTTTATATTTAAATATTTGGTCTGTTAAAGTTTTCCACTGAGAACGAACGCTGTAGCATTAAAAATTTTTCGAGTGTGGCATTGATATTAAAGATCTATTTAAAGTAATATGGGATTTAATTAAATCATTTATGATAGTCAAAATTTGGTTCTTGACCATTCATATATGCATCACTTTTAATAATTATTTGTTTGAAGGCAATAAATTATATTTGCAATTAAGGGTATACCTCAGGGTGGAACTGCTAGTTTCGCTCTTGCAAATCTTTATCTACATTATGAGTCAATATTTAAAAATTCTTAATACAATTTTTATCGCTACATTGATGACATCATTCTACTGTCCTACCGCCACGAGAAAGTCCCCAGACAGCAGACGTTTTGGTGGCGGTCGCTATGAAAACAGGTTATTCCACTGCAGTTTAGGTGTGACGGAAAGCGCTTTTTTCGATTTGGCGCAGATAGAACCGACGAAAGTCGCATTTCGCTTTGCACTGGGGTTAATGTAGACGCCCGCATTCAGTGATTTTTAAAGCTGTGAAGTAACTTGTACTTTGTTGCACACTTTGTGGATTTTGTCTAGTTGAAAAATGACTACATTTAAAAGTGGAAAGACTTTGCATTCGCAAGTATGTGAAATAGTCCACAATGTTACGGCATTTTTTGAAGAGGAAAAATCGCAAATTCTCTTAAAATACCAATTTCAAATGCAATGAAGAGAACTGCCCTAACAGCATTTTTTTTCACAGTGACGTAAGATTTACGTCACACTGTGACTTTGGGACGTCACAGAACGTCGCAGATCGTCTCAGCAATGTCATATTGAGGTCACAGCAAAGTCATTTTGGTCATTTTCATGGTCGTTTGTGACGTCGCATATTAACTTGTTTGTGACGTCATATTGTAATTGCCATTGTAATGTCGTCACATCGTTGCGTATTAATTAAATTGTGGGAACGTCACAGAATGTAGTCACAATGAAGTTACAAAGTTACTAATACGTAACGTCGCATAGAAGTCACAAATATGATGTTACATTGTGACTCAGGTGTCACGTGACTACAACGTCACTGTCACACATGTGACGATCTTTCTGTGAGGGGAGAAGGCGACAGGGGTTTCAGCGTCATCAGTTAAATAGATAAAACGTGAGGGGAAATTGCTTAATGACACTGAGATTAGTATTTTATCTATTTGAACAATTTACAAGTATCGCAGCTATTTTAAAAGTAACACAAAATGAATGGAAAAAACACTGTGAACAAACACATTGAAAAAATAGAGAATATTTATTGGAAGAAAGATGGACTGATAGAAGATATTGTGGATAAATTTGTGATAAATCTGTCGGATAGCGATTCAGACTTTTCTTCAAGTAAAAACATTTCAAGTGATTCGGACATAGTAGATAATAGTTATTCCAATGAATGTGAATGAATATTTTATAATTGATTGAAAAATATGAAAAGAATGAATATTTTAAAGTCATAATTTTGCTTATTTATCATTTATTTTTTTCTTTTTGCTGACTAATAATTGTGTAACTTGCTGATTGAAAACTGTAATGATTTTCATTTAATTCGAAATTTAGTTTTAAACAAAATGATATAAATTCTAATTTTAAATTGTAAGCTTTCCTTTCCCAAAATCGCCCGAATCTAAAAGAAAATATTTAAAACTACTTTGTTCTAATAGATTGACGGCTTCCCGTAGCCGCTGTCGCCTATAATAATAAATTATTTTCTGAATTTAAATGACGAGGAATTTTTAAGTTAATCTATAATTTAATGTCATTTAATACGAAAATTTTGTTTAACTGTTGGATAAAAAACATCTACTTGTTTCTTTTAGTACATCATGATAAACGAAACGGATTCCTCGCTTAACGAAGTGCGCTTGATTTGCCAAATGTTGCAGTCGATTTTAAACCTTTCTCCCTCCTTTCTTCGACTCGTCTACTTGCGGCAACCCTGTTCAGAGACTTTCTCGTGGCGGTAGGACAGTAATTAAGACAGCTCCCTAATCTAATATCATTGATTTAAATTGCTATCCCTTTAATTTGTCTCTTATACCGAATGAAACCATTATCTTGTCTAATATTAAGTTTTTAGACATAAGTCTCAGTCTTGATAAAGAAAGAAATCTGCTTTTCATTTAATATAGTATTTCACTAAAGAACAAGTTCCCTATTTAAAATACACAAAATTACCAACTTCAATCAAATCTTGCATGAGTAAACAAGTGTATATAAACAACTTGATAAATCAGTTAAATAATTGCCAAAAAGCTGATTAAAAACAAAACTATATGTCTTAATCCTATCCAGATAAATCTGTACAATATCATATTGGACATTTCTATTTCAGATAAACATTTTGCATTATTATAAATAATATTCAATTTTAAGCATATAGATTTGGTATAAGTATTAATTAAATTCAATTATTGCTTATTTTAAATCATTCAGTCAAAAATGTGTCAATATAATTTAATTAATTAGGCTTATCTTAAAACAAATTCCTTGGTATTATCTCTCTAAAAGCGCAGTGTCAATATGTCAAACCACCAAATGCGACCCTAATGGTTGAAAAAACTTATGTTAGACTGATTCAACATTTAACTACTCTGAATCCAAATCTAAAATTCGTTTCTCAAATTATCTCAAAGTTTGGTTTTTCGAACACTTTACAACATAGTTGACAAGTTTTGATGACTTTGTTAATTCTGTCTGTCTATCTGTTCGTGAGTACGATAACTGCCGTAAAAATTATTTTATCAAAATGAAATTTTAGTATGTTGTTCAGACCATCTGTGGGACCTATGGGAATATCAATGAATAATATCGCCCAATTAGTTTTGGATTGAACCCGGGTAGAAAAAATGAAATACATTGAACCCTATGGGACCTAATTTTTTAAACATTTTTTAAGCAAATTTAAAATTCACAAATTGCTTTGAAAGTTTTAGGAAATATGCATATTATTCCATAAAATATATAAAAAAAATTTCAGCAAAATATATTCAGTACGTATCACATGAAGAGATCACGTGACCATTATATGAAGCGATCATGTGACCCACTTCAAAATAAAATATGGCATCCATCTTTTATTTTGTTTAAATTCTGTGCATCTACATACTGAAACAACGCAATTACAATATATTTCAGTTTAAATGATTATAAAATTTTGATTATTTCTACAACGAAGCCTAATTTTCACTTATGGAAAATGTAAACACCAAAATATCTGGAATGAATTGTATACGAATTGCTGCATTTCTTTAACGCAAAATTATTTAGCTCATGGTGTCTGCAATATAGCTGATATGAATTAAACATTCATTGATTTTACGCAGAGAACACATACGATTTTTTCGATAAAGTTTTAAGCATAGAGTTAAATTACTTGCACCTCCATCTTTTTAAATTTTTAAATAAAATAAATTATTATAGTATTATGAGGAATGAAAGGATTGGAAATATGTTTATGAATGAAATACTGCTTTTATATAGAGGCGATTTATATTTCGATGACGTCATTTGAATAAAGTTCATTTGTTTTCGATGAAATTTTCAAATATAATAAATTAATATAGTATTGTGATAATTTTAAAAATATTACCGAAGAATGTATGGCATTTTATAGAGATGTTTATATAAAATTACATTGAAGTTGGAAAGTGTTTCATTATCAATGCTATATGAATGATTGATCTTTTTTTGCTATTTTTGTGTTTATAATCTCAGATCAAAGGTGTTGCCACAACATGATGCAATTGCAAGATCATGAGACTAAAGGAAAAACCGTATTCAATTCATGGGGTTAGAGATGAGACAACATGAATTATTCAGCTGAATAGGGAATTTAATGTTGGGATGCCATCCTAATTTTTAAAAATCCAGTGAATGAATATTTAAACTATGGAGTTAGAAAGACTTGCTTTCTGTTTTATATATAAATTCACGTTTTAAACAATGCACTTAATGCAAATTTTATTCATAGCATGGAGTTTGAAAGAAGGAATTAAAACTCCTATGGATGAAACGCTTGAAAGTGTCACAATGCTTTGCTATATGTTAATGTTGTTAGTACTAATAATGTAGCTGCTTTGTTAGTTGACATAACAGAAAAGCATAGTGCTTAATATATGTATTTTTGATTATTTTTAAATTAAGCGTTCCCTAATTATGAGTATAATTAAGCAGTATTTTTTCATAACTGTAGAACAGAGTGGAAAATATAGGGTTAAACTGGTTTAAACATCTCTAAAATGTGATGCATTCTTTGGTAATAATTTTAGAATTATCATAATACTACGATAATTTATTATATTTGAAAACTTCATCGAAAACAACTGATATATATTCACATGACGTCATAGGAAAAAAACACGCCTGCTCTCTCTATAAAAGCAGCATTTCATTCATAAATAATTTCCCCTTCATGTCATTCATCACAATACTATAATAATTTATTTTATTTGAAAATTAAGACCACGGAGCTATATAGCGTTGTAGAAATAATCAAAGTTTTCTAATCATTTAAACTGAAATATATTGTAATTGCGTTGTAGTATGTAGATGCACAGAATTTAAGCAAAATGAAAGCGGTTTTAGGACTGATACAACACTCAATATGAATTAAAACGAACTTTAAAAATCACAATTTTGAGACAAGATGGATGACATATATCATTTTGAAGTGGGCCACATGATCTTTTCATATCATGGTCACGTGATCGCTTCATATAAGAGGTGTTATTATTATTTTAATTTTTATTTAAAAAACTACTGAATATATTTCGTTGACATTTTTTTCCATATTTTATGGAACAATTTGAATATTATCTAAAATTTTCTAAGCAATTTGTGAATTTAAAATCCACTTAAAAAATGCTTGAAAAATTAGGTCCCGTAGGGCTCAATGTATTTCATTTTTTCAACCTGGGTTCAATCCAAAACTAATTGGGTGATATTATTCATTTATATTCCCATATGTCCTACAGACCGTCTGAACAACATACTAACATTTCATTTTGATTATGTCATTTTACGGCAGTTATCGTGCTAACGGACAGACAGACAGACAGACAGATAGAATGAACAAAGTCATAAACACTTTTCAACTTTGTTGTAAAGTGTTAAAAACCCATCTCTAGCATATCTGTTATAAATGAGTAACTATAGACCAATACTTAGGATGACAAGAAAGATCAATCATGCTTAAAGCATTGATTATGAAATACTTTCCAACTCCAATGAAATTTTATTTAAACATGACTAAAATGCAATACATCCCCCGGTAATATTTTAAAACTCATCACAATACTACATAAATTTATTATATTTGAAAACTTAAACCTCCATCGAAAAAAATTGGACCTCCATTTGAACTTCATCAAATGACGGCAATGAAAGATAAATTGCTTTATTTAAACATCTCTAAAATGTTATACATTCCTCGGTAATAATTTTAGAATTATCATAACACTACGATAATTTATTATATTTGAAAACTTCATCGAAAACAACTAAAATTCATTCAAATAACGTCATAGAAAAAATAACACGCCTGGCTCTCTCTATAAAAGCAACATTTCATTCATAAATAATTTCCCATTATGTCATTCATCACAATACTATAATAATTTATTTTATTTAAAAATTAAGACCATGGAGCTACAAGTAATTAAACTCTATGCGTAAAACTTCGTCGAAAAAATTGTCCTTCTCTTTGTAAAATCAGTGAATATTTCATGCATATCAACTATGCAGACTCCATGAACTAAATGATTTTGTATTAAAGAAATACAGCAATTCTAATACAACTAACTCATTCTACATATTTTTCTGTTTACATTTTACATAGGTGAAAAATAGGCTTGGTTGAAGAAATAATCAAGTTTGGATGAGCATTTAAACTCAAATATATTGTAATTGCGTTGTTTCAGTATGTAGATGCACAGAATTTAAGCAAAAATAAAGTGGTTTTAGGACGGATACAACATTCAATATGAATTAAAAAGAACTTTAAAAATCACGATATTGAGACAAGATGGATGCCATATATCATTTTGAAGTGGGTCAAGTGATTTTTCATATCATGGTCACGTGATCGCTTTATATAAGAGATGTTATTAATATTTTAATTTTTATTTTAAAAACTACTGAATATATTTCGTTGACTTTTTGTTTTGTATATTTTATGGAATAATTTGAATATTACCTAAAATTTTCGAAGCAATTTGTGAATTTTAAGTCCGCTTAAAAATTGTTTGAAAAATTTGGTCCCATAGGGCTCAATGTATTCATTTTTTCAACCCGGGTTCAATCCAAAACTAATTGGGTGATATTATTCTTTTATATTCCCATAGGTCCTACAGACCGTCTGAACAACATACTAAAATTTCATTTTGATTAAGTCATTTTTACGGCAGGTATCGTGCTAACGGACATACATACAGACAGACAGACAGAATGAACAAAGCCATAAACACTTTTCAACTTCATTGTAAAGCGTTAAAAATTGAAAGGTAAAATAATTTTGAATATGTAGGAACATTCTTTGTTGCTCCTTTTCTTCTTTGCATTGCGCTAATAAATTATTTTTACAAAATTGGCAGTTTAAATAAATAATTTAGGCCTTTCGTCATAGAAATGCATACAAAGCAGAGTAACTTATCCCGTTACACGCTACCTGAATTATTGTCTCAACCGATATCTTAAAATCAAGTTGTATCTACTTACTTTTACCTTCATGGTTCTTAGATAGATTGGTTGGAGATTATTGTATGACACTATACAGTTACAGAGAATTAGACTATTTTCTTCTATGGTATGATCAGAAATTAAAAACTTGAGATGAAAGGTTTGAGGCATTAATTTGGATAAATTTATTCATTTGAAGATGTAGAGGAGCATAAATAATTTTCGTTAGGTTACGGGTTGGTGCAGTATTATGTTTAAATAGGGGGAGTTGTATAATGAATAATAATATTGCATGGGAGGTTTGTATGTCTGTCATGTATCGGTGGTTATTAGGATCGGATCGAATGAGAATAGGGGGCGTCGGGAATTTTGGCTGTCGGTCCCTTTTCCACATGTATGTTCGTGATGTACTTAGGTGGGCTTGCTGCACGATGGGCTTGCCGCACATTACTGGTTATAACTAATATGTAATGTCCTAAAATGTTCATAATTATTTTTTATTGGTCTCAAGATATCAAACTTTACTTTGAACAAATTCAAAGTATTATTTTCGAAAAAATTACCGTAGTATATACTAAATGAAACGATTTGTTATCATTGGCTAAATGTGTGGTTCAAATCTTGGTATAGTTGTTTATGTATCAATAATCATATTAAAGCCTAATAGTTGCATTTTAACTTCTGAAATCTAAAATATTTTGTTTCATTCATGTGATCTGTAACAGACTGCGCCACCTCTGCTACTCGAGCGTCTACCTTATTGTACCGATTTAAAATTACTCTTTATACGCGAATAGCGTGGATAAAGTATGTATCATTTTTCACTGTTTTAATTATTGCAATGTAATTCATAAATCATTTGTATATTAAATGCATTTTTGTACATTTTTATAGTCTTTTCAATCTTATCTCTTTCTACTTTGTATTTCACAATGTGTCGGATTTTGTATAATATCTCCATTATAAGTTTGCTTTATAAAACGAAACGCATTTAGAGTGTTCATTTTCGTAAAAATCCCTGAAAAGTTGCATTAATGAATACTATACCCAATTCCATCCTCCTATTTATTTATGTTCTTCCTTTTATTTATATAAGCATTATTTTCTTTAAATACAAGTGTTGTGCATATTACAATAAATTAGTCATAATTCCTTCTTGCTGTATTTTATTGTTGATTTAGTTCACTGTCTTATTTTAATTTCCTAGCAGCATATTACCTATCTTTCATTTTGTGCTTATCTTATTTAATGTTATATTTCTCTAATTTTAGAATTATAGTTTATACTTCTCAGCTCTTTTTAATAAAATTTTAACAGCTTCCTAATCCTCCTTGTCGAAATTCTTATTTAATTTTTTAAAAATGGTAATGAACTATGGAGGCTTATTCAAATTCAAGTTGTGCATATATATATATATATATATACATATATATATATATATATATATATATATATATATATATATATATATATATATATATATATATATATATATATATATATATATATGTATATATATATATGTTTGTGTGTGTGTATATATATATATATACAAATTGTAAGAAGCTCAACTACATATCCAGTTCTTAATCCAAACAAATTATATCTAATAGCTTATTCGTCACAAAAGGCACAAAGCTGCACTTTCACAAATAAGCTCAAATAGCAAGTTTAAATGAAATATAGAAAGAAAGGAGGGTATTGCAAACAGGTAAAGTACGAAATGGCCAAGAGGGATTGTGACCCCTTGTTCCCGGTTACAGCATTCTTTCACACCTAGGAATAGCAACTATATCTTGGCGCTTATGTAATATTTAAGAGGTATATTGGGTTTTCAAGCAATGGGTTTGTGATATATAACTAAGAAGTTATGTTAAAGTTGTAGGTCAACGTTTAAAGATGTAAGGTCGTACTCTCTTTATGTGTATCTTTGTAGTTCTTTTTAAGGACTTAAATTATCCAGTTTAATGTCATTTTATTTTCTCATTTCGTTTTTAAATTTCCTTGTGTGATGGCTGATGGGGAAATGCTTCAGGATGGTATTGGTGTCCGAGAGTGTTTCCTAGGTGTGAAAGCGTGCTATAGCCGGGAACAAGGGGTCACAATCCCTCCTGGTCATTTCGTACTCTACGTGTTTGCAATACGCTCCCTTTCTTTCTATATTTCATTTGAATTTGATATATATATATATATATATATATATATATATATATATAAATATATATATATATATATATATATATATATATATATATATATATATATATATATATATATATATATATATATATATATATATATATATAAAACAAATGAAAAATGGAACAAAATCAGGGTTGCTTACGGGGAAGTAGAAAGTTCGAGGGGGCTTGTGACCCCTCATTCCTGGTTGAAGCATGATTTGAGACCCTGGAAAAACTCCCAGAACCACTACATGCCCGAAGAAAATACCCTTCCGTACGAGTAGGAAAAGCAGAATCCATACACGGAAACAATACCAAAAGTGGAAGAGAACAAGATTCCGTCATCAAATATGGTCAAGATCCCCAAAACAAACAAAACATATATATATATATATATATATATATATATATATATATATATATATATATATATATATATATATATATATATATATATATATATATATATATATATATATATATATATATACAGAGAGAGAGAAATAAATCTTAAGAGAGGGAACGAATTCGAGAACGTCTTGATAACGTATCCTACAAATTAATACTCATTGAAATACCGGAAATATTTGCATCAAATAGCTATTTTACCTCCTAACACGATTCCACCGCATAAAGTACGCTTGTTATCATGCTTAGAGCAAGCTTTTAACGCAAATTCCAGCTTCGATTCAATATTAATGCATTTGTAATCCACCTCCAGCGAGCCAGATGATTCGGCGTTAAAT
Organism: Amaurobius ferox; assembly: GCA_951213105.1. Lineage (NCBI taxonomy): Eukaryota > Metazoa > Arthropoda > Arachnida > Araneae > Amaurobiidae > Amaurobius > Amaurobius ferox. The sequence continues at coordinate 49,285,207 of OX578148.1, read as the reverse complement.
TTGATTAATTGCTGCTTCGAGGACTATTAGTTATGTATCTTGACTCGCAGCTGAGGCGCAGCGCCATAAATTGATCGATTTCGGTAAGGTGTCGGAGCTGTATGAAGAATCGGGAATATGTTCTATTGGAAGCCTTTATTAGAAATCCAATAAGCTTAGTTTAGGCTATGTTTGTCAAATGTTCCATTAGTCTTTGATATATACAGTTTGGGATACAAGGAATTATATAAATTTTAATCTAAGTTTCAGACAAGATATTTATTTTGTGTCAATTCAAATAAATGTGGACTTCTTTGCGAGGCAGCAAACTTAATAATACACCGTATACTGTAAAATATTTTGTAACCTTTGTTCATCTCTTTGATAATTTTTGATTCTTGATAATTTCGACAAACTAATAGGACAAGACACAATTACAAGCGTCCATACACACACACACACATACACATGTACATATATATATATATATATATATATATATATATATATATATATGTACAAATATATATATATATATATACATATATATACATATATATATATGTACAAATATATACATATATATATATACATTATATATATATATATATATATATATATATATATATATATATATATATATATATATATATCGGCTATGTGGCTGTATCGTTGGGCGAAACACATTTGGAACCTCTGTTGATCCAAAGATCCTTGATAAGATGGATCTATAGAGGTTCTATCCAATTTTATATTTTCGGTTTGCATCTTTTCTTTTATTTTTATTTTTTGTCATTTTAATATTTTAAGCCTCCAGAGTTTGATAATCCTTTAATGTTTGAACTTGATTTTTATGTATAGCTCTTGAATGTTGATAAATTCATGTGTATTATTGATCATTTAAAATTAAGATCATTTTACCTTATATGATAACATTGTTTTCCTTTTGTTAGATATTACCTTTCATATCCTCTTTACTTAATTATCATTCGTATTGTTTTTGAACCAGGGTATGACACTGATCATGTTTTAAATTAGTCTTACTATTTTTATTTATTTTTATCTTTATTATATATATATATATATATATATATATATATATATATATATATATATATATATATATATATATATATATATATATATATATATATATATATATATATATATATATATATATATATATATATATATATATATATATATATATATATATATATATATATATATATATATATGTATATATTAGTATAGTAGAAGTAAATATTAACAAAGATGAGCTAAAATAATTTCATTCCATTTGAAACAGAATAATTGCTGGAGGAATGCGATCAATCCTGAAAAAATAATAGTTGCTATGGATGTAATGGGTATAGTAGAATCATATATGTGCATTAACACACATCAGCCAAATGATTTCATTACATTAGAAAAAAGTACAATTGCTGGAACAATGCGATCAATCCTGAAAAAATAATAGTTTGAATGGTGTTATGGATGTAATGGGTTTAATAGAAGCATATATTTTCATTAACATATATCAGCCAAATGATTTCACCCCATTTCAGTAGCTATAGCCGTATTTAGAGTTAAAAAAATTACAGAATAATATAAAACTGCAGAAAATATTTTTTTTATATTCTGATCGTGTTCATGATAGAAATACAGATAAACAACATGGAATTGAAATATGTTAAAAATTTAAGTGCAGATTCAAATATTCGATGAATATTTATGTGGATAACTCAAAGTATGTGTCACAAAACCAAAAATATCTCTGAATTACGGCCAACTTTTCGTCATAATACGCTTATACATATCAAAGGAAACATACAATTGTTACTGAAATATATGCAAGAATATTTACATATACATTTCAGTTAATACATAGATTTTCAAATTTGTCGGTAAAACATCCTCTTTGCAGTATACTATAATATTGTTGCAAACGCGCAACTTTCCCTCCATTTGGCGCCTCCATTTTGTCTGTTTTGAAGGCCAGGCGAAGAAAACGCAGTCTATGACGTGCTTATGACATCAGGTGACGTTGAGAAATTATTTCCGTCCGCATTTTGAGAAAAATATTGCTCATTCTGTGAAATTAGTGAAGCATTTACGTGCTGCGTGATTGTATATTGTTCCTGCTAACTTTGTGCTTGTGCATAAACGCTTGTGCATAAGTTATCCAGAAACTTGGACTGGTTCTTGTATCATGAGTATACACCCACGATTCTGAGGATACGTTTCGTAAAAATATACTGTAATATACAGTTATATGTACATACATATATTAGAAAGAAGTAATAATAGAAATAATTAATTCAAGTAATCGTGAAATATTAACATCACCACAGAAGCAAAACCACTGCCATAATGCCGATAATTGAAAAGATCAGCAATGGCCCAAATTCGAAGTTTAAAAAGAATTGAATTCATCTTGAGGTCTGAATATATAAATCTAATTAACCCAAACAAATTCCTGTTTCAGAGTGGACAATAGTACGTTACTATAAATGTCCAAACTCAGACTACAGGCACCAAAAATGAAAAAATGAAGATAAGAAACATTAATTAGGAAAATCTGTATTACTATGTGGCATGAACCCATCTTCTTTCACTGCGTGTATATGCGATCAACCTCAACAGTATAAAAATATCTAGAAGCACCGGAATGAACATGGCGAAATACAACACAGGAGGCAGTACGAGTGTTCACAGCAGTACTCCCAGACCCGTCCAGTGACTCAGGACAATTACCCGTATAAGCAAAGCAGAATATGAACATAAGGCAAAGATGAAAATTCTTACTAAACAAGTGATTCATAGAAGAAATAGAAAAACGAGAATGTCACTATACACCAATATAAGGGCGCTCAAATCGTAGTTTCAAAGTGGCTAAAGTTACAATTTTTTTGCACAAATAAAATTCAAAACATTTATATTAATGGGTCTTCTTTTCCGATTTTTCTAATTTTTTTAGCTTATTTTATTACTTTTCATTTTTATTTATTTATATAATTAATAAATAATTATAATTTTTTTAGCCACTATAATTGAGAAGGTTGTCCTGGATGTTATCGAGTGGAAGTTGACACATTTGAGTGGATAATTATAATACCGAATTTGGGAGGATATGCATTATTAGTCGCTGTACTCAATAATTCCATAAAATCTGCTAATTTATAATTTTCATCACACATTTTATTGATTTTAAGAACCTGGTTTATTATAAAATTTCTAAAAACTGATATAAGCAAACAAGAGTCAAAATGTTTAATTTTTGAGGTATTAAATTTAAAATATTGTCTTTTATCACACAAGTTTATAACCATATTACAATTTTGTAAATCTAAATTTAAATCTAAAAAGTTCTTAACATTAGAGTCATTATTACTTGCATTTAATTGTAAATTATTAGGATAAAAGTTAAATTCTGAAGGTATATTATTAAGGGATACAAATAATATGTCATCTAAATATCTAAACATGTGCATATTACGCAAGCTTGGATTAATGTTCTTTAGAAGAATAATAGAAGTTAAGGAATTTATATATATATATATATATATATATATATATGCATATATATGAATTTGATTACTGGCTTTTATATGATATATATATATATATGTATATGTATATATATATATGTGTATAATTATTTTGGTAGTACAAAATTTTTGACATATCAGACCCCGTTCTCCATTTTCTGAAAGTAATTCTTCCGTCCATACTGGATATATCAGGAAACCCTTCACGTATTTTCTTCTAACCCCGTCACGTTACAGGCTGTAGATCACATTTCTTGGCAAATTAGAGAACACGAAATCTTCTCAGGGTATCAGTCGTCAGTCCATTTAAAGAGATAGATGTGCTGTAATAATGAGGAGTAATACGTCAATACGGCACACATTGTATAGGTATACACTTTATTTAAAATGCATTTTATTAAGAAAAAGATGTTGTGTATATATTTTGCCCCCACCCCCATATATATATATATGTATATATATATATATATACAAAAACACTCGCACAAACATATATATATATATATATATATATATATATTATATTTGAAACTGTTCATCTTATACACTATTCATGCATTTACACCATATTTGTTTATCCAGGGAACAAGGGATTAGAACCTTAAATACCTGAATGACATAAAATGATTTATAACACTTAAAATAAATTTTAATCTTAGGTGTAGTTAAGGAATTTTATTCACCAATCTTTCACCGCATGTAATTCATTTTTCAATTGCTGATCTTATATGTGGAACAGGAAAAAAGGGGTATTTCATATCCATTCAGAACATGTTTTATTTATAATGTTCCATTTATAATTTTCAACCTTGTCGTAGAGCCAATTTTGATTTCAAATTTTCACTTCAGACCATTTTATTTTCACATTTGCTCTACAGACCATTGCCAATAAAAGATCAATCTCTGGTATTTATATTACAAGTAAATTAAAATTCTTAATTAGAATATATATATATATATAAATATATATATATATATATATATATATATATATATATATATATATATATATATATATATATACATATATATATATATATACATATATATATATATATATATTTATATATATATATATATATATATATACATATATATATATATACATATATATATATATATATATATATATATATATATATAATAGTAGTTGGAAAGTCCAATGAACGAAAAGTAAGAAGATGCCACACGATAAACCTAACATTCTAAAATAAAAGATAAAACAGCAGATCATCAATCAAATGGAAAAAAAATACAAAACACTAGTAATCAAGTTATAGAAAATCAACAAATTTCAATGGTATGCAGACGAATAAAGAAAATCTTAAAAATTTAAGCTAAAATGCTATACACGTGGGAAAGGGTTAAGCCTAAAATATGGAAATGTTCACTTCGCAAAATTCGTTCTCAAGTCCAAGCATTTTGACGAAGCAAACACAAAAAATTTATGTTTCTGAAGAAATAGATAGATTATTTCTATAAACTATTTATATATATATATATATATATATATATATATATATATATGTATATATATATGTATTACGCAATTTTTGCATTTGCATAATTGCAAAGTTTTCGTAATTTTTAAAGTTTGCTACGGTATTTTTTAAATTTTTTGCAATCTATTCAAATTTAAGCTGCATTTGAGCTGAATTTAGTAATGGAAATTGTTATATTTTAATTTTACTTTCGTCCAATGTTGTTAGCGAGATCTACGGCACGCAAACTTCTGTTATTTTTCTCGGCTTTTCTGGTTTATTTTTTATTTTTTTTTATTTATTTACTTTTTTTTTGCATTTGCTTGAGGATTTGTCGATTTATACTTTTATTTCGTAAGCCTGTTAGATATTTGAATTTTCGTGTTACAGATTCTCACTTTTCTTTCATTGGATCTTCAAACATTTTTTCTTATATATATATATATATATATATATATATATATATATATATATATATATATATATATATATATATATATATATATATATATATATATATATATATATATATATATATGTATATATATATATATATATATATCTATATTTATTTATTTATTTTTAAATATATATCTACCACAGATGCTCAGTGCCATGATTTAACGGATGTCGAAGTCCTGTACATTAAAACCCATATCTTAGAATCTGTGGAATAAGCTGATGAATCAATATTTAGGTGTAAATAGAAAAACGCAACATAACTACCATAACATAGCTTTGCACAAGAATTCTGACTCATCCATCATCGTGAGACTCTTCAGACTCTTAGACTAAGGAACACAGTACTAGACAGTAAACTTAAGATAAATAGTCATATGGGACGATTGTGATGTTTTATATATCCCAACGGGAAATGAGGCAGACGCATGGTAAAATTTATATGTCACAAGATAATTGAAATCTCTTTTACTTATAATATACATATATTTAACTATTTTTATACACGCTGAAGTGTGTCAGTCTTATTCAAAAAATCTGATGTGCGCATCACATGACTTTTCTTATATAATGCAATGAATTTACTACTTTTACAGTAAAAAAAATAGATTATTTTTTTAGTAGTTAGATATATTCTTTCCAAGATATTGAATTTTCGTCAATGAGTCGTCATTTTCCATGTCGTCATCATCAATGAGTCGTCATTGATTTACCGTTATTTTCATCGATTTGGCGAGTTTTACGCTAATTTAGCAACAATTAAAAAATCGCCAAGTTGGCGACATTCCATCAAATTCGTTGCCAAAATCTCACCAAGCGTTATGGACGAAGAAATAAGTTATTCTTACACCAGATAAATGACTACTGGAGTACAAATACAAAATAATTACTTAAAGTACATTTTTCATGAATGGAACTTGCTAGATCCACGAGAATGATGTCACGAAATTTATCGCATGGTATTACATATGAAACGTGAACATGATACCCAATAGGAAATATTTTTTTTTATATTATGACTTTTTGATATTTTTTTGAAAAATGTGTAATATCCCAAGAACGGTTCAAGTTAGCGTTCTAAAATTTATATCAATCGTTTTCTAATGAAAAATTACATAAGAAATGTCTATTGACGTAACTTTATTAGCGGTTTTTATTTTTTGACGATTTTTTCAAAATTGTACTCGAGAATTTAAGCGGGTTCTGAACATTCGATTGCGTATAAAAACAATAGGCTTCCAGTGTTTACGGATTGTGATTTTTGTACCAAATTTTGTTCGAATCGGTACATTCGTTCGTCAGTTATCCTCTCCACAGACTCACTGACACACACACACACGCACATACTTTCACACACACACACACACACATACTTTCACACACACATACACATACTTTCATAGACACACACACATACTTTCATACACACACACACACACACACACACATCACTTCAAAAATGTTTGATTCGTGATCAGGGATGCTTGAAACGGGCGGTCCCATCGAAATGCGTTGCCGTCGAAAACTCGAATTCGAATTTTCGATCCCGTCACAATTCTTTCCTTATACAGTATGTATATAAAGAAAGTAATATGAAGGATTTTCCTGTAACGTGTTTATGCTTTTTAAAAACCTAGTTTGCATTTAAATAGTATGATTTTCAATAATTCCTTAGCTTATAGCATAAATATAACATAATTATGTTGAAAATTTATTATATAATACTTATATATTGTGATTTTTTTATTTCAAAATTACTTATCAAATATCTCTGAAATATTTTTCTAATAAATGTAAAATCATAATAAAAGCACTTTGAAATAACAAAATCTATTTTCTTAATAAAGAATGAGGAAAACCGATAATATTGATTCTCTTTAACTTTGCTCGATGTTCCTTTTATAAAACTACTCAGTTTATAAAAGACTGCATCACATAAATATTTGGACTAGAATTTTTCTATGGATAATTTCATATTTTTTGTGCTTAACGATCAAAGATAATTCTTAATTTCTTTTGAAAAGTGTTTAGAAATCAGAGGAAAAAATGCTTATGAAATAATGTTCTTTTTCTATAAAGATCATATTTTCAGTAGATTATAAGAAAGATTTATCAGATTCAGAAGTTAAAATATGAGAATATTGGAGTCTGTTGTTATAAAATAATCAAGGTAAAATTTTTCATGAATGGTGCATAGCTTCATGTTGTGCACTGTTAATATGAATCGATATAATTTTTATCCAAATGAGGAAAAAAATGCTTACCAAATAATGTTCTTTTTCTATAAAGACCATATTTTCAGTAGATTATAAGAAAAATTTATCAGATTCAGAAATTAAAATATGAGAATATTGGAGTATGATGTTATAAAATAATCATAGTAAAAATTGTGCATGAATGGTGCATAGCTTCATGTTGTGCACTGTTAATATGAATCGATATAATTTTTATCCAAATTGCAATCATATCTCTTTCATACCGGGATGAATATGTGTTACTTTTATGTAAACAATTAAGGAGATTTTTTATAAAAATATCGCTAGTTATTACTTTCCTTATATACATAATGTATAAGGAAAGTATTGTGGCGGGGTCGAAAATTCGAATTCGAGTTTTCGACGGGAGAGCACGTTTCAAGCATCCCTGATCACGAATCAAACACATTATTGAAGTGATGTCTGTGTGTGTGTGTGTGTGTGTGTGTGTGTGTGTGTGTGTGTGTGTGTGTGTGCGTGTGTGTGTGAAAGTATGTGTGTGTGTGTGTGTGTGTGTGTGTGTGTGTCAGTGAGTCTGTGGAGACGATAACTGACGAACGAATGGACCGATTCAAACGAAATTTAGTACAAAAATCACAATCCATAAACACTGGAAGCCTATTGTTTTTATACGCAATCAAATGTTCAGAACCCCCCCTAAATTTTCGATTGAAATTTTGAAAAAATCGCCAAAAAATCAATACCGCTAAGTTACGGAATAAAGTTACGCAAATAGACTTTTCTTATGTAATTTTTCATTAAAAAACGATTGACGAAAATTTTAGAACGCTGACATGAACCGTTCTCGAGATATTGTATTTTTTTCTAAAAAATTATCAAAAAGTCATATAAAATTAAAAAAAAAATATTTCCTATTGCGAAACATGTTCACTTTTTATATGTAATACCATGCGATAAATTTGGTGACATCATTTTCGTGAATCTAGCTTGTTCCATTCATGAAAAAACATACTTTGAGTAATACTTTTGTATTTGAACGCCAATAGTCATTTATCTGCTGTAAGAATAACTTATTTCTTCGTCGATAACGCTTGGCGAGATTTTGGCGACGAATTTGGTGGAATGTTGCCAACTTGGCGACTTTTTTATATGTTTCCAAATTCACGGAAATATAGCCAAATAGATAAGAATGACGTTAAATCAATGAAAATTACGATTAATTGAGAAAATTCAATATCTTGGAAAGAATATAAGTATCTACTATAAGAAAAACCTATTTTTTTTACTGTAAAAATCACTCTAAAAAATGTTTGATTCGTGATCAGGGTTGCTTAAAACTTGCTCTCCCGTCGAAAACTCAAATTTGAATTTTCGACCCCGGCACATTTCTTTCCTAATACATTATGTATATAAGGAAAGTAAAAATATGTAGGCAACACATGGCTTTCATTAGAGACTCAAATTCGTTTTCTTCTTTATTTCTTTAATAATTCATTAAATAGGGTTTAATTGCACAAAATAACACGCATAATTATTTGAAATTACACTGAATTTACACTTTGAATTCAATTTTTGTCTTCATTTGGTAACTAGACGTATTTTCTAAGGCGGCGTATAAAAATTGCGAACAAACTAAAATTTCTCGAGAACGGCTGGAGCTAGATTGATGTGAATTGGTCATTTTTCCTTTCAACGTTAAAAATTACGTATAAAACAAGCATTTGAGAATACGTAGTCTTTAATTTAGATTTTGACGATTTTTGAGTACCATATTGTAAAAAGGCAGTTTCTTTTCCTTTCTCGAATCGTACCAAAATCTAATCAGCACGGGGTAACGAACAAGTGACATACCTTTAAAATTCTATGTTAGAGTAGATACAAAATCTACACACACACACAGAGAAAGAGAGAGAGAGACAGTATTTTCGTGCTCTAGATGTTTCGAAACCTGTAGATCCGCCGAAAAACTTGAGTTGTGGTTTTCAACATGATTTCAATACTTTTCATATTTATTACCATGTATGGTAGGGAAAGTAAAACGAGGTCTTTGTCAGTATATGTTTGATAGTTATTTAGAAACCGAGTTACAAACATTGCATTTGGAGTCACTGACAAAAAGAGCTAAGCCTACTTTCTTCTTTTTGCATCAAAAATTAAAAAATCTGATGTGGGCAGCATATGATTTTCCTTATATAATGCAATGAAGTAGTAGCTTTTACAGTAAAAAATAGGTTATTCTTATTGTAGATACTTATATTATTTGCAAGATATTAAATTTTCATCTATTAGTCATTTATTTTCATTCATTTAGCGTCACTTCTATCCATTTGGCGAGATTTTCATTAATTTGGAAACATTTAAAAATTGCCACTGTGTTTCAAATAAAATTTGAGTCACTTTTTCCTCCACGCGTCTTATGGTGTTTTAGTGGTCGCAAAGGAAATTCGAACCTTTAAAATAACTGATAAACGTAATCAAAAATAATAAAAATAACGCCAATGTGCACCTATTCGTTTCTGAAGTACATATATACCAAATTCCATGGTCATACGACGTTTAATTCACTTCATGCAGTCTCAACATACAGACAGGCAGATATCTTCATTTTATTAGGCAAGTTTGCATTTGTATATACTGGAATTTTTTTTTTCAGTTGCTATGACAGATAAATAAACATCTTTGAATCATGTATAACTAATATATTTTGAAAATAAAACGCTAAGTTTAAAAGGTGAGCTGTCTTCGAAAGCAAATAATCCCATAACAAGAAACCATAGTTCATCGGAAACAAGAATGGCATTTTAAACAAAAAGAAATCCCTGAACTTTTGTTTTCAATACCAGCGATTTAAATGTAAAATTTCCCTATTCGTTTTTATATACTACTCCATTTCTTTCTGGACAAGATAAATGCATCGCAGAACTTACATATCAGAACAAATCAACATCGTCATTAAATTTCTGTAATCGAAAAGGGACAAAACCTTGCTAGGGAAAAAAGGAACAAGTGTGGTAGGGAATATTTTTCGTCCCTAAGAAAAATAGTTGCATTACTCACAAAACGTGAGGGGATTTTCCGGGCCCTCTATTTTGATGAGAAATAGTGTGGGGGGGAATTGGGAGTAGATACAGAGATTTCCAGAATTTTGTGGTTCGTCACTTTGATACCTTTCTCAATCTTAACCGGTGTTGTTTGACAAATAGTGTGAGTTATATCATACTGATTATAAGAAAGAATATAGGAGAAATAGAGGCTATGCTGAAGAAAGGTTTATTGTTACGATTACACTGGACTACAGCCAAAATGTTTTCCAGCTATTTTTCACGATTTGAAAAAATCTGTTGTGGGCAGCACATGACTTTCGCTACACACACAGATTCATTTTCATATCCCTTCTTTTATAATTCATTAAACAGAGTTTAATAAAAATAATCAAATTTGGACGATCATTTAAACTCAAATATATTTTAATTGCATATATTCAGTATGTAGATGCACAGAATTTAAGAAAAATAAAGCGGTTTTAGGACGGATACAACACTCAATATAAACTAAAAAGAACGTTAAAAATCACGATTTTGATACAAGATGGATGTCATATATCATTTTGAAGTGGGTCACGTGATCTTTTCATATCATAGTCACCTGATTGCTTCATATAGGAGGTGTTATCATTATTATTTTAATTTTTCTTTAAAAAACTACTGAATATATTTCGCTGAATTTTTTTTTTCATATATTTTATGAAACAATTTGAAGATTACTTAAAATTTCCGAAGCAATTTGTGAATTTTAAATCCGCTTAAAAAATATTTGAAAAATTATGTCCTATAGGGCTCAATGCATTTCATTTCTTCAACCCGGGTTCAATCCAAAACTAATTGGGTGATATTATTCACTTATAATCCCATAGGTCCCACAGATCGTCTGAGCAACATACAAAAATTTCATTTAGATTAAGTCATTTTTACGGTAGTTATCGTGCTAAAGGACAGACAGACAGACAGAATGTACAAAGTCATAAACACTTTTCAACTTTGTTGTAAAGTGTTAAAAATGGCACAGATATAATTTGAAATTACACTTCATTTGCATTTATATTTCAATCTTCGGTGTCATTAGGCGACTGGGCGTATTTTTAAAGGCGATGTAGTAGAAATATGAATAAAAAAATCTCGAGAACGATTAGATCTAGAGTTATGAAGTTCGTCTTATTAACATTTTACAACAAATTTGAAAATTGTTTATGACTTTGTTCATTCTGTCTGCCTGTCTGTCTGTCTGTCTGTCTGTCCGTTAGCACGATAACTACAGGAAAAATGACTTAATCAAAATGAAATTTTAGTATATTGTTCAGACGGTCTGTAGGACCAATGGGAATATAAATGAATAATATCACCCAATGAGTTTTGGATTGAACTCGGCTTGAAAAAATGAAATACATTGAATGGGAAATTATTCATGAATGAAATGTTGCTTTTATAAAGAGAGCCAGACGTGTTATTTTTTCTATGACGTCATTTGAATGAATTTCAGTTGTTTTCGATGAAGTTTTCAAATATAATAAATTATCGTAGTATTATGATAATTCTAAAATTATTACCGAGAAATGTATCACATTTTAGAGATGTTTAAACCAGGCAATTTATATTTCAATGCCGTCATTTGAATGAAGTTCATTTTTTTCGAAGAATGTTTAAGTTTTCAAATATAATAAATTAATGTAGTATTGTGATAAGTTTTAAAATATTACCGAGGAATGTATTGGATTTTAGACATGTTTAAATAAAATTGCATTGAAGTTGGAAAGTGTTTCATAATCAATGCTTTAAGCATGCTTGATTTTTCTTGTTTCTTTTCCTATCGTACCAATATCTAATCAGCAGCAGAATATATCACAGGACATTGGTCTACCAAATTTTGTGAAATTTGGTCAATTCCTTTTTAGCTAGAGTGGATATATATGCATTCTGTGGGCCATTTTGCAAATAAAAGCAGATTTACCCAAAAGTGACTACCAGATTTTCTGAAATTTGATCAATTAGTTCATCAGCTAGAGTGAATACATAGTACAGTGCACAGAAATGCACAGAGACGCCTATATGCCACTCTAAAAATAGTTTTATCGGGTTCTAGATTGCTTGAAACGTGTTAATCCATTGAATTGCGATTTTCAACACGATTCCAATATTTTCCGTATACATTACCATGTACTGTAAGAAACGTAAAAATCTGATGTAGGCAACACATGACTGTCACTAAAAATTTAATTTCTTATTTCTAATTTCATGATTCATTAAATTGATACTAGTAGTAGAAAAGGACATGGATACATCTGTGATATCATATCTAATTTGCATCTACAATGCATGGTCCATTTCAATTGGCAGCTTAAGGCACTTTAAAGACTTCAGCTCTTCAACATTCCAAAAAGCTAAAATATTTCGAGAACGCTTTATCCTAGAGTCATTGGATCAGATTTATTCGCTATGCTCTCAAACATTACACGACGAACAAGTACATAATTAATAGACTCTATAACAAAAAAAATCGACACACCAAAAAGGAGTGCCGGCCGTCCAAATAGATGCTCTAAGTCCTCGGACGAGTCGGACGGTCTGGGTCTTCAACACTAAAAAGGAGTTGTCCGATTGTACTGAAATTTCGTATGCAAAGATATTTTGAGCGAGTATTCAAATAAATAGAATTTGGTGTCCAATGAATAAATTGTGGGAGCTCCAGCGCATCGAAACTGCGCATTCAGCAGGTGTATATAAGGAGCGATTCTGAATCTGTGGTCAAAATTTCTGTTGCATTTCGACAGCGGATATCTTACGTCTTTGGTAGTCATTTCTGGTACCCTGACAGCACAGCGGTACGTAGACAACATTCTACGACCAGTTGTGCTACAGTTCCTTTTGCGACACCGCGGACTTACTTTTCAACAATATAATGCCCGGCCGCATACTGCACGAGTTGCTAGGAATTGTCTTCAAGCTTGGTCAACACTTCCTTGGCCAGATAAGTCTCCTGATCTCTCTCCCATAGAGCACATTTGGGACGTTATGGGAAGGCAATTGCAACCATCCAGGAATGTTGACGATTTAGCCCGACAGTTGGAGACAATTTGGCAAGACATTCCGAAGGACACCATTCGTGAACTTTATCAGTCTATGCCACGCCGGGTGACATCTTGCATCCAGGCCAGAGGTGGACCAACGCCATCTTGACTTCCTCCCGTTGTATAACTCTAAATCATTAAATTGTTCTGAAATTTTTATCGTTTCTTTTTCTATATATGTTTTTCACATGCACGAATTTTTATCACAATCGGACAACTCCTTCTTGGTGCTTCTTTCTCTGTTATAGAGTGTTTATTTCAGCAGTTTTAGTCATCTATTTCTCATTTTCACGATCATTTCTGGCCATTTCACAAAAAAAGGGTTATATTTATCAGTCTGTTATATTTTTCCGAATCATCTCAAAATCTATTCAGTATCAGAATAACACTCAAAGGACGTAACTACTAAATTTTAAGAAATTTCAAAAAATAGTTCATTCACTGCAGTAAAAAATACCGTTTCCAGTTCCTCAAAATTAAAGAAAACTTGAGAAAATTAATTTGAATCTACTGTGAAAAGTAACATACTGCCAACATTAGATTTTATAAAACATTTTAACAGAATTCTTGTATAAATTGATAAATTAATGTATAAATAAATGAAAGCATAAATGAAGATAATTTTTTGTATTTTGACATTGACTTTCATACAAGTGGATCTGTGAAACTCGGACTATAAGTGCATGAGAAAATCAAATAGAGTCATACACGTGAGATTTTTTTAAATACATATTTAAATTAATAAACTCCCAAATAAGAAATATTTTATAATAGAATTTGCTCTTAAGATATATTGAATTCTACCAAGCGATAAAACATTTACTTCAGCGGCGTTAAAAAAGATTTTGTAATTTGTGTAATTCTTTGAATCAGCAATCGTCTGCAAAAAACTTCTTATGCAATTAGAGATTTTTTTTTACCTAGGAAAGAAAGGAGAAGTTTAACGAGATTAACAGTCTGTTTGCAATTGTCCGGTGTTTGAACATTTCGATACCCGCTCTTAAATTAAGTTTCTGACTTTGTTTCCATTAAATACTCAGATAATTGTTAGTCTTAATCATCGTGCTGGAAACTATAACTCATAATGATATGAAATTAACATACTGCACTACTTTGTATAAATGATGTACTCAATGTTATATTCCGCTAATATGGCGTTTAAATCTATATAAATAAAATTGAAAAGCTCTTTGTCTGTCTGCCTGTCTGTCTGTCTGCATATCTGTCTGTCTGACTGTCTGTCTGACTGTCTGTCTATCTGTTCGTTTATCCCATCATCACGGGAGAACGGCTGAACCGAATTTAATATTATTTTGTGGGTGGCCTTAAAATAGCCTCCTTAAATTTTAATTAAGTTTTCAGCTTCTAACATCAGGGGTTGTTGAGATATTAATGAAAAATAAAAATGTTTCCTAGGAGTTCTACTCTCTAACTCCTTGACTCCTCCAAACTAAAATATTGGAAATCGTCTGTTTAAAACTTGAAAATGAATTAAAACACTCTGAATTTCATGAGTGATTAAATATCAAAACGCTGCTCGTTTCCTATTGGTTGGAAATCCTGTGATGTCACGGTTTGGGCTTGGGGTGTTACTTGACGGCAAATATCTTACAAAAGCAAAATTCAGCATATGTCAACATTGTAAAAAAGTATAAAATAATGTAAAAATAACAAATATCATATGAAAACGAAAAATAGCATAAAAGTGATTACGAACACCACGTTTGACTTAGTGTGCAAGTAATTAAAAAATATATAAATAAAATTCAAAAATGTATTAAAAAACATAAATTATACAAAAACGACAGATAGCACATGCAAATACTGTAATAAGAAAGATCAGTCATGCATTAAGCATTGATTATGAAATGCATTCCAACTTCAATGCAATTTTATATAAACATCTGTAAAATGCGATATATTCCTGGGTAATATTTTTAAAATTATCACAATACTACTTTAACGTATTATATTTTAAAACTTAAAACTTCATCGAAAAAATGAACTTCATTCAAATGACGGCATTAAAAATAATTAATTAAAAATAATAAATAAAGCATAAATTGCCTGGTTTAAACATCTCTAAAATGCGATACTTTTCTCGGTAATATTTTTAAAATTATCATAATACTACAGAAACTTATTGTATTTGAAAATTTCATCGAATACAAATGAACTTTATTCAAATGAATATCAAAAGAAATTCCTAGAAACATAAATCGCCTCTATATACGAGTACAAGCAGCATTTCATTCACTGCTGTTTTTCCATTCCTTTCATTCATCACAATACTATAATAATTTATTTTATTTAAAAACTTAAAACTATTGAGGTACAAGAAATTTTACTCTATGCTTAAAACTTCATCGAAAGAATCGTCTGGTTCTCTTTGAAAATCAATTAATGTTTCATTCATATCAGTTATTGCAGACTCCATGAGCTAAATAATTTTGCGTTAAAGAAATGCAGCAATTCTTATACAGCTCATTCTACATCTTTTGGATTTTACGTTCTCCATAAGTGAAAATTGGGCTTCGTTGTAAAAATAATCAAAATTTGATAATCATTTAAACTCAAATATATTTTAATTGCGTTGTTTCAGTATATAGATGCACAGAATTTAAGCAAAAATAAAGCGGCTTTAGGAAGGATAAAACACTAAATATGAATTAAAAAGAACTTTAAAAATCACGATTTTGACACAAGATGGATGCCATATTTTATTTTGAAGTGGGTCACGTGATCTTTTCATATAATGGTCGCGTGATCTCTTCATATAAAGGATGTGATTATTATTTTAATTTTTATTTAAAAAACTACCGAATATATTTTGAATTTTTTTATATATTTTATAGGATAATTTGAATATATCCTAAAACGTTTGAAGCAATTTGTGAATTTTAAATTTACTTAAAAAATGTTTGAAATATTAGGTCCCATGGGGTTTAATGTATTTCATTTTTTCAACCCGGGTTCAATCAAAAACTAACTGGTTGATATTATTCATTTATATTCCCATAGGTCCCACAGACCGTCTGAATAACATACGAAAATTTCATTTTGATAAATTCATTTTTACGGCAGTTATCTTGCTAACGGACAGACAGATAGACAGACAGTATGAACAAAGCCATTAACACATTTCAACAACGTTGTAAAGCGTTAAAAACGGCTAAAATAATACAGAAACAGAAAATTTACATAAAATGGTCGTTCTCTGTCGAAAGCTGCAGTGTGAAATCAGCTGTTTGTGCAACTGTTAATCCATAGCAATTTGAATATTGATCTACGCCCGCTTCTCGGGCTTACCTCGCTACGCTCGTCCGCTAAAAAGCATCACAGAATCCGGCCCAGCTAGCTGTCGGAGGTCGCATATAGCAGCAGCTGTTTATGCACGAGGTGTTCCGTGATTCATAGAGCACAAGCATATGAAAATCAGAAAATTTAAATTTTCACTCTACAAAGAACACAGTTGAAATAAACAGTTTCAAATGAAAACCAAATTCTCGCTCTTACATGCATATTCTTTGCTCTTACGACGCAGCACAGTCAGCTAAGGTAGGGATTGCTACATCACGCCATTAATCTCGCCCAAAATCTCGCCAAATACAATTTTTTTAAACTAAAACTGTACCATAAGTTATTATAATGTGAGGAAATAATTGAAAAAGACTTTCAGAAAATGAAGAACTAATCATGAAAAAACGCACTTAACGTAAATAAATAGAACGCAAATAAATGGGAGTAAGGAAATACACATAAAATTAAATATTGCGAGAGAAAAATGCAGCTTCTGAATGAATGATCTGAATACTACTATCTGGCCAATAGGAAACACTCAGCGTTTTCATATTTAATATCTTGTCTGAATTTTGTGGAAGATTTTTGCGCTAATTAGTCACTTTCTGAAAACATTAATTGTTTCAAACCGTGAATGTTTGAATCATGAATTTCAATGGAAAATCTATCAACATGGTTTATTTTTGACAAGCTTTTAATCAACAATGAAAATTATTGAAAAATCAAAATGGTTATTTAATTATTAGAATTTTATGAGGAAAATTATGTCTTATATCATGTTGCTCGGCAACGTAATTAAATTAAATGTGTTTATTAATGTTTAATATTATTTTTACGATTTGAATAATAAATAAATGGATATAAAAATATGCTTTATAAATAAACGGTTTGATTTTTCTTTTAATTATATTAATTGGGGACTGAGTACATTACTTTCATTTATTTTGGCAAAGCGTTTTCAAGCCTATATATTGTGATCTAATAAATCTAATAAACTCATATATTGTGTTTAGCCAATAAATTCATTTAGTCGATTGTTGAAACAGAAAAAGCGTAGAACGGGTATGTCTTCCAATACAATTTTTGTATTTTCATTTAGTATACAGGTTGTCCCAAAAAGATTGACACCCTCTTTAATTCTTTACCAGTTGGAGATAAGTGGGTAATGTAAATTGCAAAAGTGTTGGAAGTTAGGTAGAATAAGACTACGTTAATGAAATAGACCTCCCATTGATTTTCAAAAAGTTACAATTTTTAAATTTTTATACGACCCCCTAAGACAAATTTATTCAATCAATTTTAATTGTTTTTAATGCAACATGATGATTAAAAAAAACACATATCTGTATCTTTAAAATCAACTTAATTATGATAAAGGAAAAAATCTGACTTATGCCACTTTTCCGTACCATGTGAAAGGCTATTTCATCCGTGAAAATAGGGATCATAAATAAATGATCAATCAAGTCTCACAAATGACTGGGGCATTTTGTTTTCGGAAAAGACTTTTTCTCAGCATATCTATTAACTGTGGATGATTACAGTTTAGCACTGATAAAAAAAACAAAGCATAGCTTTATTCGTGAAAGAAAATTAGATCAAATTGGAAACGATAAAGTTATTCTTTCACTGTGAACGATATTTTTTATTCCTATGGGGCGTGTTGTTTAGATTGTCCAAATAACTAATCCGAGTTTCACATTATGAAAATTATAGAATAAAAGAGTTTGCAGTTTTGAATATGGGAGAATGCAATATTTGGGAATGAAATTTTGAATAACGTATTCAAAGCATTCTTCAAACATTCCTCTATAAATGCACCACATTTCATGTTTTTGTCTGCTACAAGTTTCTGCGGAACGAGATAGAGACGAGAGATGCGACGCACTGAAGAAAAAAAATCTGATGTGGGTGATCATGACTTTTCTTATATAATGCAATGAATTCACTACTTTAAGAGTAAAAAATAGGTTATTATTATAGTATATATTTATATTCTTTCCAAGATTCTGAATTTTCGTCAATTAGTCGTCATTTTCATTGATTTTCTTTAGATTTTCGTTAATTAGGTAACGTTTAAAAAAACAGCCAAGTTGGCGACATTCCGCCAAATTCGTTGCCAAAATCTCGCCAATCGGTATGGGTGGAGAAATACGTTATTCTTATAACAGATAAATACCTATTGGCGTTCAGATACAAAAGTATTACTCAAAGTATTTTTTCTCATGAATGGGATGAGCTAGATCCACGATAATGATATCAATAAATGTATATCACATAATATTACATATGAAAAGTGAACATGTTTCTCAAAAGTTAATATATATATTTTTTAATTTATGGGAATTTTGGATAAATTTATTTGAAAAATGTGCAATATCTTGAGAACGGTGCATGCTAGCGTTCTAAAGTTTATGCCAAGCGTTTTCTAAGGAAAAATTACATAAGAAATGTGTATTTGAGTAACTTTATTAAAGGTTGTGATTTATTGATTATTTTTTCAAAATTTCACTCGAAAATTTAGGGAGGTTCTGAACATTCGATTGCGTTTAAAAACCATAGTCTTCCAGTATTCACGGATTGTGATTTTTGTACCAAATGTCATTCGAATCGCTCTCGTGGGATGTCGTCTCCACAGACTCACTGACACACCCACACCCACACCCACACACAAACACACACACACACACACACATACACAAACACACACACACACATACTTTCGCACACACACACACATACTTTCGCACACACACACGCATACTTTCACATACACACACAGACATCACCTCAAAAATGTTTGTTTTGTGATCAGGGATGTTTGAAACGTGCTCTGTTGTCGAAAACTCGAATTCGAATTCTTGATCCCTTCCTTATACACAATCCTTTCCTTATACATTATGTATATAAGGAAAGTAAAAATGTGTCTTCAGAAATGCATAAAAAATGGAATAACTCATAAACTAAATCGAAACTTAAAAAATATGGCTCCATCTTGCAAAAAATGAATTTATATAAGCATCTGCCTGCAAAATTTCGAGATCTTGTTAATAATATTCGGTCCAGAACTCGCAGCTCAAATTTTCTTCCTTTGACTATGGCATTAATTATCTCAATAAAATTTAAATTGAAAACAGTTTATTTCAGCCAGTTCCCCTAACATTCCTCTTGCGAATTTCATATTTTTGTGTGTTACACTTTTTAAGTTACGAGACAGATAACATCAAGAAACGCGAAATATCGGCGGCGGTGTCAATTACTTTTTCTTAATATAGAGATATACATACCTCAAACTTGAAAGCTTGTTAAAATTAAATGCAAAATCCATTCATATAACATTTTTCGATGGGTGGTATTTTCATGACAACAGGGGGTGTGCGGATTCTATTATTCATTATTATTGTATACTAATTTTACTTTTCATTATGCTAATTTATGTACGAAACTCATCAACTCTGTTTTCGAGAATCACGTACTCACGACTGGCCAGGACTATAAAAAGAGGCAAACGATAGATTGAAGATATATTCGTATTCGTATTGATATCATAGGAAAATGAAAGTGTGAATAGTCGTCTTGCAGCTTCGGCTGTTATCTTTACACGAGAGTGCGCAGATGTGGTGGTGGTTCTGTTCATTAATGGAAGTACGCAGCGAAGTGATTGTCGCTACAAGATTGTGATTATAGATATATATGGTTTAATAGTTGATTAGTATAGTTCTAATTCAGTTCAGTTAGAAAATGTTAAGGTTTAGTCTCTGTATAGATATGGTAGTGCTAGCTTTGTAAATATTCTGTGTATATAATTGTATTTTGAGTTGTCAGCGAAGTTAGCTGGAAGTAAGTGTTTGTTAATGTTGCAGATCATTCATCGAACTCTAGTCAGTAGATTTATAATTGAAGTGAATACACTAGTGAATAAAAGGCAAGATTTTGCGAACATATACCAAAAAGGTTATTTTACAATGTCACCCTCAGAGTACAAATGGCGCCCCTTTACAAATGGCGCCCGAACAGATACGACGATATTCGGGATGGCTTGATGGAGCGCCTAGACAAAATTGCCTGTATCTCCGAGGTGTAGTTGTGCAGCTGAGACTTGAAATTATTTGAAATGCTCCAGTAAGGGGAGGGGGAAAGATAAGTCAAAGGATGAATTTTAGGAAAAGGTGAAAAGTGAGAAGAGAGATGGATGTCTTCCTCACGAAAAAAAAGGGGGCCACACTTTTTTTTTCCTCAAGTGCATTTACGAGCCAAGAGATAAATAGAACTAGAGGAGAAGATCTGAATAGATTATGATTTAGTTCGGTTAATAATTAGAGTGACTTCATTTAATTCAATTCATTTAAATTAAGAGCAGTAGAGGCTCTTGGTCTCTTGCGGTACTTCCATTGGTGGGGGTCGAAATCCGGCAAGTTACAAATTTCCTCGTTCCGGATTTTATTGAGATTGTTAAAAAAGTTATATGCAAGTTTGACAATGTGTTTATTAATTTGGAATATACCGAAGTCTTTGTGATTCACATCATTCCTAAAGAAGTGGGGGGCTTTTCTAATGAATCTAACGGTTTTGTTTTGAACGACCTGGAGTTTTTTGAGGGTTTGTTCGTCTGCGAATCCCCAGACAGGTGCTCCATATAGGAGAATCGGCCTGAGGACAGTTTTTTAAAGTAGGACTTTGTTGAGATAACTGGCATTAGGGGAGTGAAGTACCCCCCGTGTGGGGTCCCCTCCCGGTGCTTTCCCCCTAGCAGGGGCCAGCCTCAGTATTTTCTGGTCTGTATACCATTCAGGTTTTAGTTGACAATTCTTAGGTCTTTAGGCTTAGCCATTAGTCTTTAGTCGTAATTAGTTTTGTCGTAATTAGTATAGTCGTAATTAGTCGTAATTAGTAGTATGTATTTTCTTAGTTTATAGTTAATGTGTCAATCCTCTATAGTCTACTGCTGTGCAGCTGCTCTTGCACTGCACTCCTCCCGTGCCTTTATCTCCCCCTCTGGCTTAGACAGCATTTTGGTGTTTCCTCCCCGGCTTAGGCTATTGCCTTCTATTTCCTCTCCTTCCTTTCTTTTTAGGTTAAGCTAACCCGGCAGTACGGGTATAAGTCCGGGTAACGACGGCGCCTCTTTAAGTTGCATACTGCCTCTTCTTAACTACCGAGGGGTAGAAAGTTGGAATCCTCTGCTAAATAACAAATCCTCTTCGTGTCCACCTACATGGTTCCTCTTGGCTTCTTTGGGCGGTCACTGCAGTGCAATAGATTCGTTCACGCACCTCTTCAGTGCCCCATTTTCTCCAAATGGAGTAGGGGGCTTGGCCTGGGATGCCCCGGCCGGGAAATCCCCGGTAGGGGGGTTCTGGGCCACGTTCACATCTTGGCTGCTCTCTAGGTGTGGCGTGTGTGGTCAAGGGTCCATAAGAAGACTTTCCTATCTTTGACGTTAGTCCTACCCTGGGATGTCGGTCCTGTTTTCGACCACTATGCCTCTTCTGGACCTCAGATGGGTCGTCCGTGGACGACTCTCAGCTGTGGAGAACCAAAACCTGAAGGCCGTAGTTGGCAGAACAGGTCTCCACTTAGCTGTCTGATAGGGGAGTGAAGTATGGAGAAGAGTAGCCTTGTGGCGTGGTGGAACTTTTTAATGGCATTTGTGATTTGAGGTTTCCAGGATAGCTTGGAGTCAAAAGTGACTCCAAGATACTTGGCAGTCTCTACATACGGGATCTGTTTATTGTTAATTTGTATGGTTTTTGGCTTGTGTTTCTTACGGATGTTGGAGAAAATGATATATTTTTTTTTGTTTTCATTAATTTTGATTTTCCATTTCGGCAGGCCGAAATAATGTGTAAATGGTTTTGTAATCTGGAGCGTATAACATATTTTTTGGAGCTGCTGGTGCGTATGGCTGTGTCGTCCGCATACATGGCGAGATAAGTGTTCTGAGTGCGGGGGATATCGTTGATGTAGAGATTAAAAAGGGTCGGGGCCAATTGAGAGCCTTGTGGGACCCCGGACCTAAGAGGTTTGTGATTGGAGTATGAGTGCCCGAACAGATAAACTCGGTAGCGGCCTTTACAAATGCCGGCTGAACTAAATAAACCCGTAGGTTAGGTTAAAAGCAGTTGAAATTAGTTTTTTTTTCTATTTTTTAAGAATTCCGCCATTAAGCGTCTTTGCAAGTGCCACTAAACCAATTAACCCCGTAGGTTGGGATAAAAAGGTCAAATGTCGAAAGTAGGTTGTTTTCAAGAGTTCCGAAGTAAAGCGCATTTACAAAGACAACCGAACGTAAAATAAAGTATAGCGATAATAGTAGTGTTTAAATAAGGTTTAGCAGTGATATTGCATAGTAATATTGTGTAGTAATATTTTGTAATAATATTGTGCAGTAATATTGTAGAGAGTAATGATATTTTTACATAATTTTGTGTATAATACGGCGACGATGCAATGCACTCCTATACGGATTTACGGGCAATTTGAGGATGAAAATTTAAGTCAACCCCAAACTTCACTTATTATTTATAAAGGAGAAAACTCTAATGTTATTTTTCTTTCACCACACAAAGCATCTATCATTAAATTAAATTCTTATTTAGAGAAATTTTACTTTAGGGAGATTTGAGCTTTGTGATTAACATTACTTAACTTAATTCATAAATCATAATCGTTGCCAAAATCATTGCCATCTCGCGGTTTGAGATACATAAAATGGCTTAAAAGTAATGACACCAAAGATATGCTATTTTTGAATGATGATACTTATAACAAGTGGATTTTATACCATATCGAATCTAAATGCAGCAGGAAGTCGAATGGAGAATATGAATCAAAATAGTGAAATATGCATTGGACAAAATGATTGGAATCTCTGTGAGTAAGTAATACATCAAAAAGTCTCACAGAAACTGGAACATTTACTATCCATTGATTCTCGCCGTATCTTTATCTAAATGTTTGAAGCCATTTGTGCCTTGATAGAAATCATGAAAATGTTTTGGTCATGATAAATATTCCATCGCAAATGGATTTTTTTTCAACTATATAATCTCTATTTTTACTATATAATCTCAACTATATTTGTAAAATGAATAGTGTAATGCTGGATATAAAATAAGGTTGGTGTTTCAGGGATAGCGAGTTGCATCCAACATTTGAAATTACATTTTATAACGAAATAATCTGTTCGTCATTCTATTTTTTTACTTTCCTTATATACATAATGTATAAGGAAAGTATTGTGACGGGGTCGAAAATTCGTATTCGAGTTTTCGACGGGAGAGCACGTTTCAAGCATCCCTGATCACGAATCATACATTTTTGAAGTGATGTCTGTGTGTGTGGGATGTGTGTGTGTGTGTGTGTCAGTGAGTCTGTGGAGACGATATCTCACAAACGTATGGAGCCATTCGAATGAAATTTAGTACAAAAATCACAATCCGTGAATACTGGAAGCCTATTGTTTTTAAACGCAATCGAATATTCAAGCCTCCCCCCCCCCAAATTTTCGAGTGAACGTCTGAAAAAATCATCAACAAATCAAAACATTTAATAAAGTTACGCAAATAGACATTTCGTATGTAATTTTTCTTTAGAAAACGATTGACATAAACTTTAGAACGCTAGCATGAACCGTTCTCGAGATATTGCACATTTTTCAAATAAATTTATAAAAGAATCCCATAAATTAAAAAAGATAGATTAACTGTTGAGAAACATGTTCACTTTTCATATGTAATATCATGCGATAAATTGGGTGAAATCACTCTCGTGGTTCTAGCTCGTTCCATTCATAAGAAAAGATACTTTGAGTAATACATTTGTATTTGAGCGCCAATAGTCATTTATCTGCTATAAGAATAACTTATTTCTCCGTCCATAACGCTTCGCGAGATTTTGGCTACGAATTTGGTGGAATGCCGCCAACTTGGCGACTTTTTAAATGTTGCCAAATTAACGATAATCTCGCCAAATGGTTAAAAATGACGCTAAATCGATGAAAATGATGACTAATGAACGAAAATTCAATATCTTGGAAAGAGTATAAGTATCTACAATAAGAATAACCTATTTGTTTGCTGTAAAAGTAGCAAATTCATTGCATTATATAAGGAAAGTCATGTGCTGCCCACATCAGATTTAATTTTTGTTCGCTCAATTTTCGAAAAATTTTCATATTTCTCATTTAATTATAATAAGAAAATGCGCTGAAATGGCACTTTTATGCTCAAAAGACATCAAATCAGCCATTGTTGTTCTACTTAATTTCAGTGTCGTATTTTTTCTGCAAAGAAACAGGTCAGAAGAAAGGGTAACGTTTTTCAACCTAGGAGTGAAACGTGAGCTTTGAGAGCAAAATAATTTAAATATAACATCTTTGAGAATGAAGATAGGATAGTAGTCGCAAGACATCGGATTTAAATTAGGACAAGGGGTGAGCTTCTTCGTGTTAACTGATAATAATTAAGATGTGTGAAAATTTACCTTGGGTTAATTATTATTCTATATCCTTGGCAAGCATTTAACAATACCCTTTTATGAAATGTCAAAAACCACCCAATCATGAAACGGACTGTTTCCATCAAATCATTAAGCAGAATTTCCACGGAATGTCAAATAGCTTTGATTGTCTAAAACTACAAAATTATTTAATAAGCTCAGTTTAACAATAGACAAATAAATTTAATCATCCAAGTTGTTCAATGTATGTAATTATGTAAATTCGTCGAATGTACAGATATCGATCTAGAATTTTCGATTGGAATATTCGTTCTTTTGTAGCACTTGCAAGCAACTTAACCCTGCAGGTTAAATGCATTTAATATGTCGCACAACTACAGAGCTTCAATTTTTTTTTTAATGGCAATAGATATTGTTGTCATTTCTAATTTCTGGCAACAATGTTTAGTCCACGAGGGTTATTCCAAACAGGGTATCATCCTGGATTAAAAACATCGGAATGGTGAAGCTTTACAGATGTGGATATGCTCTTAAATCTAAAATAAGAGAATGTAGGATACATTTAAACTATTGAAGACAATATTATATTCGTAGTAGCTCAAAGGATAAATAGTCAAATGGCGAGGTGTAGATTCGTATTTTGGGTTTTGGGTTGAGAATGTGTTCTTTTGCAGTTTTCCTTCTTTCGGACTAGAAAAAAAAACATTTAAATATACTCACAAAGAGAAAAATACATTCAAATATTAGGTTTTGTTTTAATATTTAAAAGAAAGCAATATATTTAATTTGAAAATAAATGTTTTAGCTTTATTTTATATAATTTATGTGTAATTAAATGATCTAGATTTGATAAAATAGTTTTACGAAAAATATATATTTCAAATGAAATATTCATAAGAACTCCCCCCCTCCGTGTAATTATCTAGTTTATTTTTTCTCTACTTGACATACGCAATTATAGCGAAATTGTTTATATAATATGAATTTCAATTCTACCAAATTTTCTTTGGCAGGAGTTTATCGGCAAAATTTCAAGTTTTTTATTCCCGAAATTACAACGTGAATATTAATTGAAAACATTTCGGAAATCTGCACTATAAATGTGTCATGCCATATTTTTCTATTAAAACTTACAACTGAAATGCATAGATTGAGACAGTTTCTTCACTGCTCTCAAATGCATTAATATATCGAACCTTTCTAGTTCGTGAATACAAACCGGGTCTATTGACCTCGAGGCATATGCTATACCACTCAAGTCATCCAGTCAACAGTAGGAAATTCTACATCAACCTCCTCTTAACTTGACACCAGGTCTTACACGATCTCCATTGGAATCTCATCAAATAGGACGAGTATATTATATCCTCATCCTAGTACAGCTACCCCGGAGGTACAGTGCCTAGAAGTAATCTTCTAGACACTGTACTGGAGGTGATGATTGTAGTCGGGAAGGGAGCGGTATTATCTAAATGGGCGATGAGGGCAGAATTATCTAAATGGGAGGTTAGGTTGACCGATATGACGATGTGCATAAAGTCATGTAAACATTCCCTGCTATCTGGCCTGCGGCACTATATGCACTACTAAAATAGTCCGACATAAGCACCACTAACCCATCATATTTGTTATTTATTATTACGATTCCCTAATAAAACATCATTACTTTATAATTTCTTGGATCCTTTACAGAACATATGATAACTTGGTGAATTTTTCAAAAATCTCAAAATACGATTGTGCACTAAATTTGTATTAAACTTTACCTGCATCGCCGTTATTTTCACAGACTATTGTGCTAAGCGAGATATATAGACAGACACAGCTATTGTATTTTTCAAGTATAATGGATTAACAGCAATTGTAATACATTGGCTTTGATAAGTTATTAATAAGATCGGTATTATGGCAGAAAAAGAAATATGATAGATATAATAATTTTAACAATAAAAACTGTCTGTTTTGGGAATCGAACAAGGTGTTTTTTGCTATCTATAGGCAAGAGCTCCTAACTAAACTACCCATGAAACAAACATGAAGAAAAATTGCAGATCAATAAAAATATTTGTTCTATCTCTGTCTGCATATATATATATATAAATATATGATTGTAAGCATATAAAGACGGGAGTGACCATATGAATTACGTAAAAATGGCAGGGGTGGATTGCGACACCCCTGCCCGCTTAACAGTTACCTTACACCTTTCTGGTAGGTCGGACGGTCTGGGTTTCAACAGCAACAACCCCTGCCCGCTTAGGGGCGCGGCAGCCCATTGGTTAGCGTGCTGGAGTTGCACTCGGTAGGCCCGGGTTCGATTCCAGCCACTGCCAAAACTGCCGCCGTGTTCATGCGGAGTACGATCACGTTAAACATGTGGGTCCGAAAGTACTTCCGAGAGGTTGGTGGTAGGGGAAGGAGGGTACGGTCCCTGTGGATGCCTCCACCACTGGGTTCCGGTCTAAATTGGGTGGCACTTCCCGACCGTCCAAACAGTTACCTTACACCTTTCTGGTAGGTCGGACGGTCTGGGTTTCAACAACAACAACAACAACCCCTGCCCGCTTAAAGCAGCTTTTACATTCCGGATAACGTTCACGGCATCAACATAATTCCATGGTCAGTCTCCTAAATGTGCGAAAACAAAAGCACCAGAACAGACTCAGAACCAAAGAAGAAACAAACGAATTTTGAAAGAGAAACATCCGTCAGTATAACCCAATGGAACATCTCCTTATAAGAGTGAAGTTGCTCATGCGCAGAGATATATCAGGATAACAGTTTCGCAGTCATGAATATTAAACCTCAATTATCAATATTTAAATTACAACTTTTCTTTAAAAATGAATTGTAATAATGCTGTATAAAATTGATTGGATAATTTCTTTTTTATAGCTTCCTCTGCAAATTTTTTACATTTGTAAATGCAGTCTTTCCTAAATGTATTGTAATTTTGATTTCTTCTAAAGTGACAAATTATTATATTTCTGAGGACATACTTTGTAAGGTTTGAATTCCAGTCGATTATATGATTTACTTTGATCCTGTATGATTCGGTACTTTGTGCCGAGTTGAAAAAGGTTAAGTCTTTTGTCTTTAATCATCTAGTCTCATCATAAGCATATAATTTCCGGAGATTTGGATTTTGTTAAAGACAAAATACTTAACAACCTTATTCAACTCGGCACAAAGTACCGTATACAAGAATTTAAAAATGTATATGAAGAATTTTATAAAGATCTCGACATCTTCATTTATAGATTGGCGGTAAAACATAGTTTACCAGTACAAGCATTTAATGAGTGGAAATATAATCTTTACAGAGCTTTTTGTCACTACTACCCGCAGCATAGCAAAAACAAAAGAGAAATTAAAGTTCCATCCTCTGTCAAGCAATTTAAAGAGGAATATGTTTTAACATATACCGATAAAATTGTATCAAATTATGCCTTCACATGTAAGAAGTTATATGTGGATACACTAAACAAAAGTTACAGGGACAGTGAAATGTATGCTTTAATACCCAGTAACGCATTGATACTGACAAATAGAATAAAGGCACTTTACAAAAGAATAGGAATAGAAATTAAAACAATAAAATATCCATATTTAGTCCTCATCCCCAAATTACACAAAATACCTGTCAAGTTTCGAACTGTGACGGTGAGATGTGGTTCATATTTGGAAAAAGCAAATAAAAAACTTCTGGATTTACTCAAAATAGTTATGCATGATATTAAAAGACACGACTCTATCATGATAAAAAACGGACAGGAACTGATAGGCCGGCTGAAATTTTGCCATAACGATATCAACTTTAAAAGTTACGACTTTCGTGATCTTTTTAACAATATTGATTTAACTAATTTACTATTAATTCTGAAA
Organism: Amaurobius ferox; assembly: GCA_951213105.1. Taxonomy (NCBI): domain Eukaryota; kingdom Metazoa; phylum Arthropoda; class Arachnida; order Araneae; family Amaurobiidae; genus Amaurobius; species Amaurobius ferox. The sequence continues at coordinate 49,255,755 of OX578148.1, read as the reverse complement.
GATCTACATGAAGAATACGACTTAAAACAATTTATAACCTATAGAAGATACATGGACTTAGTGGAATTGGTGTTAAGGAAAAACAAACTTCAGGACGGAAGCAATTTTTACTAGCAAATCAAGGACATACCTATGGGAGGGGGTTGCTCGTCAATACTAGCAGATATCTATCTATCTAAATACGAAAGAGGCACTCATATCCTATCGGAAATGCAGTACTTCCGTTACGTCGATGATGTGTTAATTGGGGGATATGAAAACACCCCTTGATTTGACTTTTCATTCTACCCAAGCGAATTGGACCTTATTGAAAATCCAGAGTGTGAGGACGGATCGGTGAAATTCTTGGATTTAGCAATCAAAAAACACCAGAAATATGGAATATATGCAGAGTTACACGAGAAAAGAGAATCATACAGGATCAAGGTAAATCATATAATCGACTGGAATTCAAACCTTACAAAGTATGTCTTCAGAAATATAATAATTGGTCACTTTAGGAGAAATCAAAATTACAATAATTTTAGGAAAGACTGCATTTACAAATGTAAAAAACTTGCAGAGGAAGCTATAAAAAGAAATTATCCAATCAATTTTATACAACATTATTACAATTCATTTTTTAAAGAAAAGTTGTAATCTAAATATTGATAATAGAGGTTTAATATTCATGACTGCGAAACTGTTATCCTGATATATCTCTGCGCATGAACAACTTTACTCTTATAAGGAGATGTTCCATTGGGTTATACTGACGGATGTTTCTCTTTCAAAATTTGTTTGTTTCTTCTTTGGTTCTGAGTCTGTTCTGGTGCTTTTGTTTTCGCACATTTGGGAGACTGACCATGGAATTATGTTGGTGCCGCGAGCGTTATCCGAATTCTAAAAGCTGCTTTAAGCGGGAAAGGGGTGTAGCAATCCACCCTATATATATATATATATATATATATATATATATATTTCGTGTTTAAAACGTAAAATATTCTTTGATCCTTATCAAAGTGAATAAATCTCGACGATGGCTCCATTCAAATGGATCCGAAATAGTTTTGCTAAAATAACGTCTTGTAAAATGAAATTTTAAAAAGTTTTATAAGTTGATATGTTATTTGCAAAATAGTTCGAAATATGAAAGTATCGAATTTATAACCATTATATCGGAAAAAAGTAGAACTGATCTGAAAACCAATTGCAGATTTATAAGGCTATCTGACAGCCACAGATTTCTTGCTTACTGTTCATAGCGCTTTAAGTTTTCGAAATATGGACATTACGAACTTTGAAAATAGATAATTTTTAATGTTCATGAACTAGTATATTGCCGTAGTATGTGTATGTATATTGCCTATGTATATCTATACATATATTTGCAGATTGTTTTTCTGTATTTTTTTCAGTTGCCCCTTCTAACTGCTCTTACCCAGACCACGCATCTCCTTATGGGTAATAATAATAAGAAATATTCATGAAATTGATAAGATGATTGCTCAGAAACTATAAAATTATTGCTCTATAAATTAAATATTTTTCTGAACAATGTTGACCCATACTTTTTCAATTTACCTTTATATCTTTAATAGTTTGGAACATATTTCAAGATAAGTAATCAAAGTGTAGCAAAAACTCGCTCGAACAATTTACTTTTTCGATATAAAACATTTCAAAATATTTAAATAAAATTATTTTTGTATATTCATAAATGGTACCATATCCCTGACAAAACAAGTACCAATTGTATCACTTTTTATTAGTTAGTTTCGAAGATATGAACGTCTAAATTGTTTACATTTTTTGTAACGTTTCGATTTCAGCCGTATTCCCGACCATATAAGTTATTGCCGTCAAAAAGAAATATGATGAAACAATTTAAGAAAATTCTCTTATAATGAACATATTTATTTATTTAACAAAGTATAAATTAACAATTGAGCGATCAAAACCTTATTAGAAATATATTTCGAAAATCACATTATTAAAATCACTTAAAATGCATTTATTCTCTCAGACTTTAGATTAAATGAAGAAAAACTCTGGCCGGAGGGCAGTGTATCAGAGTGGTATTCTTACAGTGGTATTGTTAGATTCATCATCATACCATTATAAAATTATCATACCACGACATATATTAATTATTATAAGTTGCACATTTCAAATACCATAAGTTGCGCAAGTCCATCTGGGTTTTCCTCCATCTGGGAAATTTTACATAAATTTATAAATGAATAATTTGCAAATGGACATTAAACGACAATTTTTTTGTATTTTGATGCTTGTTATAGAACTAGTAAAAGCAAACACAGTAGTTTTTTAAATTACTCTCCCTTTATCTTTCGTATGAAACTTAAATAAATGAAACATGTAGTTATTAAAATGTAGGTAACAAAATGTATGAAAAACAACGACATACGAAACTGGCTTTTCTAAATGTTACGATTCAAGGGTTGTTCTCAAAACAACGTACAGTCTTACAGCTAGCCGAGTGGGGGCTGTTCGGTAAGAATCAAAATCCAAAAACCATGAAAATATGCCATGAAAATCAGTGATAAGCCAAATATGGGGTTTCTAGTTGTAGAAGGCCCAGACCACACAACCAACCCTAGGGTTTACGGCAGTTAAATGTGTGGCCGGCGGGTTTCTAGTTGTGTCGGATCTCGACTTATTTCCAAAATACAATTACATTTTTATTGCGGGGCAACAAAACACAACAACAAAAGACAACGACATACCATATTTGGACAACAAAAGACGACGACATGCCTTATTTGGATAAAAAAAGACAACGACATACCATATTCGGACTTTCTAGTTGTTCTGTTTCTCCAGTGATCCCCCCCCCCTCCTGAAATGAGTACATTCTTATAACGGGCTCAAGATGGAGTAGTCCGATAAAGTTCAATACCCAAAAAACTAATATGTACAAAAGATACAACGACAACATCAATTTCATGTGTCTATTATTAATGGAAACATATTAGTTAGGTTCAAATCTTTATTAGAATGACACTGACAAACAATAATGATTAGTTCTTCACGCTTCATATGTTTATGTTTCAAAATACAATTTTAATCTTTGAATCTTCAAAAGGAATAATATTTTATTACAGGGTCTGCTCTTCAGATAAACAAAATTTTTCGAAACGTTAAAAACTTTTGTCTCAACGGCATGAAAAGAACTTCTCTTATTTGTGTACTTCTTCAAATCAGCAATGGTCTGCAAAAAACTTTTTATGCAATTAAAGATTCTTTAACCTTAGGAGGAAGGGATAGTTTTAACGAGATTAACAGTCTGTTCACAATTATTTGGTGTTCGAGAGTCTTGATATTTGTTTTTAACACTTTTCAGCATAGTTGAGCAGTATTTATGGCTTTGTTCATTCTGTCTGTTTGCCTGCCTGTCTATCCGTTCGAACGATGACTATCTTAAAATGACTTTTTCAAAATGAAATTTGAGTATGTTGTTGAAACGGATTGTGAGACATACATGAATGAAAATTAATAGTATCACCCAAATAGTTTCGAATTTAACCCGGGTTGAAAAAAAATATATTTAATCTTATGGGACTTAATTTTTCAAACATTTTTTAAGCAAAGTTAAAATTCAAAAATTACTTCGAAAATTTTAGAAAATAATATAATTATCATATAAACTATGTAAAAAAACAATTCAGCAAAATATGTGTGGTAGTTTATCACATTAAAATTAAAATAATAATTACACCCATGATATATGAAAAGATCATGTGACTCATGGCAAAATAAAATATGGCATCCATTTTTTTTTCCGATGTGTAAAAATCGTGATGTTTGAAAATTGTTTAAATTTATATTTAGTGTTGCATCCGTCCTAAAACCGCTTTTTTTTTGCTATTTTTGCGTATTATCTGTGTATCTCAATTCTGTGCCTATGCAATTACAATATTTTTAATTTAAACGATCCTTAAACTTTGATTATTCCTACAACGAAACCTAAATGATGTATTGCTAGAATATAGTATGCAGAATGTAAGCAAATCCAGCGATTGTAAGGTGAGTCGTATAACAATTGAATAATTTTTCAAGCAAAACTATTTACTCTGGGGTCTAAATAAAATTGATATGAATGAAATATTTATTGAATTTAGATAGAGAAAAAGATGATTCATATTTTGATGACATTATTTGTATAAAATTAACTTTATTTACCTAGCATCATCTTTTCAGATGAAGTTTTAAGTTTTCAAGTATAATAAATTACTGTAGTGATAATTAAAAAAAATAATCAGCACTGAATGTATCACATTTTAGAGATGTTTGAAGAAATTGCGTTTCGGTAAGAAAGTGTTTCATAATCAATGCTGCATGCATGATTGATCTTCGATGTTAAAATTAGTTACGGAAACTTCGTAATGGAAAAAGTAAAATTTTTACATTAAAAATGTTTTTTTCTGTAGATGTAATAAAGTATTATAAGTTACGCATTACTAATTAAAAAAGTCAAATTAGACATGTAGTCAATGACATATTTACTATAATTGCGGAAGCGTAATTTGATGCTATCGGTTACTTTAAATTGGTTAAATGTAAATTAGAAATGAAAACTTCTGGATTTCGCTGCGCATAATTAAGAACTTACATTACTTAGGTTACCTCCTAACAACAGGGATTTGAATTGTTAATCCCTGAACAATTAACAGTAAACATTTTTGAACTACTGATGCATTAGTCTTTGCATGTTATTGGTCAAAGAAAACAGTGCAATTTTTTTACTCTTTTAATCCTGTTTTTTCACCAAATTTAAAAAAAAATGATCACAATATTTGTTTTCAAGCGTTTAGAATTACGGTACAAAGAAAACTTCTTCAAGCTTAACAATTGCAGATAGACATTCCAAGAGTATTACGCAATGCCGTATTTTATAAGGCTCATTAGCTATTTACCCTAAGTCAGTAAACCGTCAGTTAATTAATCTTAGATACTTAATGACTATAAGCGGGTATATATTTTCTTGATATATTAGTATCTTGATGAAAGAAATTATCTTAACGCAGAGACTTCCACCGTAAAGCGTGCCCCTGGGAATCTTCAATGACTTTGTTATGGGAAAGCAAAACTGTTCAGTAATAAATTACCTTTATCCATTCTTCACATACAAAAAATAAATACTAGAATATAAATCGTAGAATATCTTAATGCAAGATGGACATTGCCTTTTTTACAATATTTGCAGATTGACATTTAAAAATTGACTCTTAATACTTTAACATTTACTTTCCAGTTTCATTATTAAATGCTAGTCAAACATTCCACAATACTCATTTAGATGTAAAATCGTTGCTAAATCAAATACCTGATGGATTTGCATTTATTGCAAACTACACGTTATATTATTTCCATAGAAAAACATTTATAGATCATTTTCTGACTTTAAAAATGTGTATTTGGCTTTACATTTGACTTTAATTTATGAAATTTAGAAGTATCAAATTTCCGAAGTAGATAAAGCGAATCACAAATCTGAAATCTCGCAATTTTTTTAAACACGGTTATGTTCAAGTCTCATGTGGTTTTCTATGGTAGCGAAGCATTTTTAAACTTGGCATTTTCCTAGCTTCCATCATTACTTACTTATTACTTACTTAAATTATTGTCTTCCACTAAACATATTGTTGATGTTTTAAGACCAGATGTTTTAAGATAGTAAACATCATTTGCTGAATAGCATTACTTTGAAATCCAAAGCGAATCGCATTGCTTTGAAACCCATAGCGCCTTTGCGTCACAGGAGGTGGTTCATATTGCATCCTTCTGGATCTACACCTTAGGGGGAATGCTGAACCTAAATAGACATTCAAGCATACTCAGGGCTTTGCCTTCGTACCCAAGATTCGAAGCTGACATGCTGACCTTACGTCAGGTCGTTCACAGATGTAATGTATTTAAGTTTGCTCGAATTATATTTATTTCCACGAACTGTCAGATTGATTGGCAAAGGCGGGTTACGAGGAACTATGTTTAATTTCCCTTGCTAAATTGACTTCCCTTGAATTTATATCATATCACATAGAAAAACAGACTGTGGAAAATGTATTCCTCTCATGACTGATATATGGATCTCTAGCCACAGGCAGCCGATGACTCTCATGGTGACAAAAAGCATCAGAATGTTTGTTCCAGATTAATGTATGTGTAAAATAAAAAAAAGATGTGTAAAATATGTGTGAAGTATGAAGTTACATTGACTTTGCATTTCAGTCGGAAAATGCAAGTAATCACTCTTTCAGAAGTTTAACTCACATCCTGATCTAGGAAGTTGTTATAACTGTCCTCGAATTCTATTGATTACCCTCTTCCGCAATGGCTGAATTTAGAATAAAACCGTGAAAATTAGCAGAATAAAAGAAATCATAATGAAAATAATATGTTCAAATGTGTAGGAGCATAGTCTCAAAAAAGTTAAAATGTTTCCAAAATTGAAAATTCGGCAATAGAGACTATTCATCATAAAAAGAAAAAGTCACATTTAATGGATGATTTGTTAATACGACGAGTCATAGATGCCTTTTTTTGGCAGCTGTTATTTACACAACACTTAGCTAAGCCTAAGATGATGTAATGCTGCTATATACTGATAATATTTTAGAAAATTATTCTATATGAAAAAATGAGCTTCATTAATTCACTAGCGGATCGCGATAATAAAATAGAATTTAGAAGGTACGCAGATAATGGTCGATAAAAATTCGGCAGCATACCATTTCGGGCAACCATGGTTTGGTAAACGAGAAAGCTGCGAAAGCAATGGCTGCAGCTAATTGTAGATGATTTGGAACAACGTTTGAGTTTATCATACCAGATAGAACCTTGGTAGCAGACAATTTCGGACAACCATGGCTTGCTAATAGAGAAAGCTGCCCCGGCAATTGCTGCAGCTAATTGTGAATAACTAGAACAAATTTCTGAGACTATCATACCAGATAAAACTTTGGTAGCAGACGTGTTAGGACCGCCTTGGCTATTTATGGAAAAATGCGTAGTCCACAATGATATTATATTCTAGTGTAAGGTTGTTTAAAAAATTGCAAACGATAATTTTGCTCTGTTTTAAAAATACCATATAGAGTAAGTATGTACTTCTGTAGAGTTGTCAACTCACGTCCAGACTTGTCGGCTGCATCCAGCAAATAAAATAATTTTGTAGCGTACGAAATTTACAAAGCGTTCATTAAATTAAAAACATTTCATTTTTTTAATTTCCTAAAATTTCTGAAATTTGGTACACTGGTTATTCAGTCCAGGTCCCTTAACACCTTTATACCACTTATTTTATTAAATTCAATTTGTGTCCCCTCCCCCGAAAGTATGCATAATATGAAAACTGGCTTCAGGTGTTTAAAAAATACGAACATTTTGACCAATTTATTTTTTAAGGGATTGCGAACCTCAATTTTAGTTTCTACCATATAAAGTATTATTTTTTAATTTTTTCTTGTACACGGCACTTACAAATCATGAATTCCAGAAATTGAAATCACTCATATTGAACTAATTCTTCTTACACATAGAATTTACTCATGAACGAAAGCCAGGCTTTAAATTTAATTACATCCTAGTTTCTTACACCGAGAGACTGATCTGAAAACTTCACGAATTGTGGTGAAATTTACAAAAATGTTAACTTAATCCCTTTAAGAAGAAAATGATCTTGAAGTAAGATTAATTTCTTCTGCGGATATCATTAGCGAAAGTTTAAAAAAATTAGACTAATTAGATAAACATACAGGGATTATTTCGCAAGGATTTACTATGTACGGATAATTAAGATAAATTAATGACAGAGCGTACAAATAGTGAAGGCATTTGTAATGAAAAATATTTCTAAGGCTATAAGGTTCTTAGGCTACTTTTTATATATCAGCCGACAAACTCAGTATTATACTGTATCTGGATATCTAAATTTAATGAGCCTAATCATCTTGGATGGATAAGTTTTTAAACTTGAAAAATTATTTTGAAATATTCTAAAAACCTGATAAATTATTAAATCACAATTTTCATTTTTAGTTTCATTTTTGACTTCATAATGCAAGTTAGAGAAAGTAATTTATGGTGGATCGCGCTCCCAATGCAGATACCACCATATGTTGACAGATGTAGAACTCCAGCACTGAAAAGCTGCCAACTGATTAGTTACAAGAAAACATATTTGTTAAAAGTGCTTATTTTAATTTATTTTAATTTTTTTAATTTTTGTAATTTTTAAATGTTTAGTTTTTTTAAATAATTACATGTTTTTGTTTTTGTTTAGATTTCCTTCTAAACGCGAAATACCGTAGGAGAAAATTTACAAAAAATCAGAAAACATAGTATTTAAAAAATCTGATGTGGGCATCACATGACTTTCCCTGCATTCAATTTTCGTTCCCATTTGATAACTGGACTTATTTTCAAAGGTGGCGTAGAGAAAGTACGAAAAAACTAAAATATCTCGAGAACGGCTAGTCCTAGTGTAATGGCGTTGGTCTTAGTCTTTTCTTCGTTAAAAATTACGTATTAAACAAGCATTTAATGGATATATTTGAGCATAAGTAATTTTTATTTTGGATTTTCGCGATTTTTGCGGGCCATTTTGCAAAAAAAGGCAGTTTACTTTTTTTTCCAAAATCTAATCAGCATCATGATGTCCCACAAGTGACTTATCTACCAAATGTTGTGAAATTTCGTCCATCAATTTTTCAGCTAGAGTGGATACAAACTTTTGCAGGCCATTTCGCAAAAAAAAGGTGAGTTCTTTTATCCCATATCATACCCAAAACTAATCAGCACCAGATTCGCCCAGAAGTGACTTACATACCAAATTTTATAAAATTCGGTCCATTAGTTTTTTAGTTAGACTGGATACAAAATCTGAACAAACAGACAAACAGACAGACACACAGACAAACACACACACAGACACACAGATACATACACACAGACGTCATGCTAAAAATAGTTTTTTCGTATTCCAGAGGTCTCGAAACGTGTAGATCCGTCGAAAACTCGAGTTGCGATTTTCGACATTAATGTATTGCAGGGAGAATTCTCATACTTTCCCTATACATTAATGTATTGCAAGGAAAGTAAGAATCTGATGTGGGCAGCACATGACTTTCCCTGCAGACTTATATTCACGTTCTCTTTATTTTAATTACATTTATTTCACTTTTACATTTAATTCAATTTTTGTTCTCATTAACACTTTACAACAAAGTTGAAAAGTGTTTATGACTTTGTTCATTCTGTCTGTCTGTCTGTCTGTCTGTCTGTCCGTTAGCACGATAACTGCCGTAAAAATGACTTAATCAAAATGAAATTTTAGTATGTTGTTCTGACGGTCTGTAGAACCTATGGGAATATAAATGAATAATATCACCCAATTAGTTTTGGATTGAACCCGGGTCAAAAAAATTACATACATTGAATACATACAAGAAATACATTGAGCCCTATGGGACCAAATTTTTCAAACATTTTTTAAGCGGATTTAAAATTCACAAATTCCTTCGAAAATTTTAGGTAATATTCAAATTGTTCCATAAAATATATAAAAAAAATTCAGCGAAATATATTCAGTAGTTTTTTAAATAAAAATTAAAATAATAATTACACCTCTTGTATGAAACGATCACGTGACCATGATATGAAACGATTACATGACCCACTTCAAAATTATATATGGCGCCCATCTTGTTTCAAAATCGTGATTATTTTAAGTTCTTTTTAATTCATATTGAGTGTTGTATCCGTCATAAAACTACTTTATTTTTGCTTAAATTCTGTGCATCTGCATACTGAAACAACGCAATGACAATATATTTGAGTTTAAATGCTCATCTAAATTTGATTATTTCTACAACTAAGCCTATTTTTCACCTATGTAAAATGTAAACAGCAAAATATATAGAATGAGTTGTATTAGAATTCCTGTATTTTTTAACACAAAATAATTTAGTCCATGGAGTCTGCATGGCTGATATGAATGAAATATTAATTGATTTCATAAAGAGAAGGACGATTTTTTTCGATGAAGTTTCAAGCATAGAGTTTAAATTTTTGTAGCTCCATGATCTTAAACAAAATGTTTAAATAAAATAAATTATTATAGTATTGTGATGAATGAAATGAACGAGAGAAAGTTATGAACGAAATCCTGTTTTTATGGAGAGATCCAGGCGTGTTATTTTTTCTATGTCGTCATTTGAATTAATTTCAGTTGTTTTCTATGAAGTTTTCAAATATAATAAATTATCGTAGTATTATGATAATTCTAAAACTATTACCGAGGAATGTATAACATTTTAGAGATGTTTAAACCAGGCGATTTATATTTCAATGCCGTCATTTGAATGAAGTTCATTTTTTTCGATGAAGGTTTAAGTTTTCAAATATAATAAATTAGTGCAGTATTGTGATAAGTTTCAAAATATTACCGAGGAATGTATTGCATTTTAGACTTGTTTAAATAAAATTGCATTGAAGTTGGAAAGTGTTTCATGATCAATGCTTTAAGCATCTTTCTTGTTTGATAACTGGACTTCTTTTCAAAGGTGGCTTAGAGAAAATACGAAAAAACTAAAATATCTCGAGAACGGCTACTCCTAATGTAATGGGGTTGGTCTTATTCTTTTCTTCGTTAAAAATTACGTATTAAACAAGTATTTCCTGGATATATTTGAGCATACGTAGATTTTTATTTTAGATTTTGTCGATTTTGGCTGGCCATTTTTAAAAAAAAACATGTTATTTTTTTTCGAACCATACCAAAATCTAATCAACACCAGGGTAACCCACAAGTGACTTGCCTACGAAATTTTGTTTAATTCAGTCCGTTAGTTTTTCATCTAGAGTGGATACAAACTTTTGCGGGCCTTTTCGCAAAAAAAGGCAGGTTCTTTTATCCCGAATCGTACCCAAAACTAATCAGCACTGGATTCGTCCACAAGTGACAGACACACAGACAGACAGACAGACAGACAGACAGACAGACACACAGGCAGACAGACAAACAGACACACAGACAGACAGACACACAGACAGACACATAGACACACACACAGACGTCATGCTAAAAATAGTTTTTTCGTATTCCAGAGATCTCGACAGGTGTAGATCTGTAGAAAATTCGAGTTGCGATTTCTGACATGATTCCAATACTTTCCCTATACATTACCATGTATTGCAGGGAAAGTAAAAATGTGAAAATGCGTAGATCTGCACTAGTATTTTCGGCACACTATAGAATTGAGCTAATCTTCTTTTCCGGAAGCGGGTAAATTTGTAGAGCATAGTTATTCTTGTTCAGATACTTATCCTACACAAATAAAATATGTGCCATTTATAATTGTCCTTCGCAAATAAAAGAGGTGACATTTGTAGTTATACATCGTAAATAAAAGAGGTGACATTTGTAATTATCCTTCACAAATAAAATAGGTTAATTTTTTAATTATAAAAGAGGTAACATTTATAATTATCCTTCGCAAGTAAAAGAGGTGACATTTGCAATTATCCTTCGCAATTATAATAGGTGACATTTGTCACTGTCCTTCACAAATAAAAAAGGTGATATTTGTTGTTATTCTTCTCAATTGAAAACGATGAAAATAAAATACACACTGATTTCAGGAAGAGATAAATTTACTCCATGGAAGTAAACGATCGTCATAACTCCATGATTTAAAATTGTTTTAAAAATATATTCTAATGCATTGCGCTTAAATAAAATATAATTTTTTTAACACTTTACAACAAAGTTGAAAAGTGTTTATGACTTTGTTCATTTTGTTTGTCTGTCTGTCTGTCTGTCTGTCTGTCCGTTAGCATGATAACTGCCATAAAAATGACTTAATCAAAATGAAATTTTAGTATGTTGTTCAGACGGTCTGTAGGACCTATGGGAATATAAATGAATAATATAATCCAATTAGTTTTGGATTGAACCAGGGTTGAAAAAATGAAATACATTGAGCCCTATGGGACCTAATTTTTCAAACATTTTTTAAGCGGATTTAAAATTCACAAATTGCTTCGAAAATTTTAGGTAATATTCAAATTAATCCATAAAATATATAAAAAAAAATTCAGCGAAATATATTCAGTAGTTTTTTAAATAAAAATTAAAATAGTAATAACACCTCTTATATGAAGCGATCACGTGACCATGATATGAAAAACGCACGTGACTCACTTCAAAATGATATATGGCATCCAGCTTGTCTCAAAATCGTGAATTTTAAAGTTCTTTTTAATTCATATTGAGTGTTGTATCCTTCCTAAAACCACTTTATTTTCGCTTAAATTCTTTGCATCTACATACTGAAACAACGCAATTACAATATATTTGAGTTTAAATGCTCATCCAAATTTGATTATTTCAACAACGAAGTCTATTTTTCACCTATGTAAAATGTAAACAGCGAAATATGTAGAATGAGTTGTATTACAATTGCTGTATTTCTTTAACACAAAATCTTTTAGTTCATGGAGTCTTTTAGTTCATGGCTGATATGAATGAAATATTCATTGATTTTACAAACAGAAGGACGATTTTTTCGATGAATTTTTACGCATAGAATTTAATTACTTGTACCTCCATGGTCTTAATTTTTAAATAAAATAAATTTTTATAGTATTGTGATGAAGGACATGAATGGGAAATTATTTATGAATGAAGTGCTGCTTTTATAGAGAGAGCCAGGTGTGTTATTTTTTCTATGACGTCATTTGAATGAATTTCAGTTGTTTTCGATGAAGTTTTCAAATATAATAAATTATCGTAGTATTATGATAATTCTAAAATTATTACTGAGGAATATATCACATTTTAGAGTTGTTTAAACCAGGCAATTTATATTTCAATGCCGTCATTTGAATGAAGTTCATTTTTTACGATGAAGGTTTACGTTTTCAAATATAATAAATTAATGTAGTATTGTGATAAGTTTTAAAATATTACCGAGAAATATATTGCATTTTAGCCATGTTTAAATAAAATTGCATTGAAGTTGGAAAGTGTTTCATAATCAATGCTTTGAGCATGGTTGATCTTTCTTATTTTAATTTCATTTTCGGGTTATTTTCTATCACCAAATGACCTACAATATTTTTATCTAATACCTAATTCCTTACCTAATTCTAGCATAAAGTGACCGAAATTCAAATTTATTTTACAAGGCACACCCTTGTGTCATAAGAAGAAATATATAAAATCAATTGAAAAGGTCATCAAAATCAATTGGCAGGCCTGTAGGGCCGTTAAAAGAAACCGCTACGACAGCAATAAGAAGAAGATCTAGAAACGTTCAATTAAAAAAACCAGTTTTCAGCAGTATTTTCTGTATTTGTATTCTACTTATTTGGGTTTTTTTTTTATTATTATTTTCGTTTGTCGGCTTAACCGATGACAGACGACTATGAAAAAAATATTCTTCCAGCTTGAATTGCGGACAAAATTCAGGGAGCTGGATCTCAGCGTAAGTAAATATACTCTTGTGACGTGAAGTAAATAATTAAATATGCACTTGGCACTGGTCGCATATTACTAGTATAAAAGTGCCGTTTAAATTTCATTTATTGGAGATGAACGCTGCCACGTTCCTAAATCTTGATACTAAATAAATAGTTTATTTTTAATGCACAGATAAATCATTCTTATACTTTTTAGGAATTTAGCGTTGGTCTATAGTGCCCCATGATGTGAACTATTGTATCCCGGCCCCGGGGTACAATGGTCCACTTTGTCACTTGTCATTTAAAAAAAATTTGCAACAAAAAAATTGTAGTTTATTTTGTTAGTATAAACATGAATATATAAACAATATATACAGGGTGTATATAAACTGATGGTCAGAACTGTAAGGGGTTATAGAACTTATCAAAACAAACAACTTTCACAATATAATGTGGGGTCGGAAACCAACCGGCGACCCGCGAGAGGGCGCTTTCTCAGGGAGTGGATGAAACGTCGTGTCAAAATGCAGTGAAGTAAGGACTAATACAGTGAAGACGAATAATGGAAATTAATTGACAAGATTTTTAGAATAAATGCTCAAATGAACGACCACCAACTGCGAGAGAGGCGACGGAGAGAATCGCGTACACTTTGGAAGATTACTCGTATTTCACGAACGTCTGCAGCTGCGACGCTAATTCGGCCGACAAGGTCCTCTGATGACTCGATGGGCATTTCGTAAACGGCGTTTTTTAGCTGTCCCTAGAAATAACAATTCAGGCATGACAGATCGGGTGATCTGGGAGTCCACGCGACGTAATCACCGCGGCCAATCCATCTATTCGGAAAGGCGATGTCCAGGTAGTTCCGCACAATCTTGGTATAATATGCTGGCGCTCCGTCGTGCTGGAACCAGATAATCACTCGATGATTTGCTGGTACAACAAGTAGTAAATCTGGCAACACTTGCTGGAGGAAGGTGAGGTACTTCTGTCCGTCTAGGCTGTCTGGTAACAGATACGGGCCAATTAATTGATCGTGGATAATCCTTGCCCACATATTCACAGAGAACCTTTGCTGGTGGCATCTGGAAAGTGTAGCATGCGGATTTGCTGTGTTCTCCATTTTGACGCAACGTTTCATCCACTCCAAAGAAAGCGTCCTCTCGCGGCTCGCCGGTTGCTTTCCGGCCCCGCATTGTATTGCGAAAGTTGTTTGTTTTGGTGAGTTCTATAACCCCTTACAGTTCTGACCATCAGTTTATACACACCCTGTATATATTGTTTATATATTCATGTTTATACTATACTTAAAAAAATAACTACACTTCTCTGGCGCTAAGAAATAGGAAACTTAAACTTAACTTAAAGTTAAAGTTTATAATTAACATTAATTATTATTAAGCATTAAAGACATGGCCGTTGATTCATTCATATTTTGGAATTAACATTAAACGTACATTGTTCGTTGTTGTGCCGCTATAAACCCTCCAATTATTTTTACCTTTTGTGTAAGTCCTGAAAAGAATTATTAATTAATATAATGCTAAATTGATCACACCATTTAAACTTAAACAATACCATTTATTAACAACATCAATTTATCAATAACATCAATTTTTATTAATTATTTTAGCGAGGGGACATATGCGACCAGAATTATTAGATTTACGATAGTGTCTAGGACCTGTGACAATCTGAGCACATACCTTCCAGTTAAGTCTTGGACTTATCATCTCTCACAGACTTGCATCAGTCTTAGTGCTGGCGTACGGCCATAACTCTGTGGTGTGTGGCTCCAACTCGTACTTTTAATGCACTCGCACATAGATCTCTTTCCATAACTTTGGAACCTTTACGGGACACTCTACAAATCTGTTAGGTTTTTCATTTCTCTCTACTTGTGCTGTAGTCAAAATTGGATCATCTTCTCGTCATGTCTGATCTCCATCCCTGCTTCTCGTTGTCTACATCACTGATTTCGTCTAAAACTGAACTCGTTTTCTTTTGTCTGCTGTGGTTCTCTCGGCGGGGGGGGGGGTAGCTCCGCCCTTCTTCCCCTTGGCGCTCATTGGTTCTTCTCAACCCAATGGCATCATTTCACATTAAGCAAGGCCCCTCTCAGCCCTTCTGGTCTGGCACCCCTAAATAGTATTTTTAATCTTAAAGTTCACGCTGTCATAAACCCCGGCGCAACCAGACTATAGCTTTGTTTGCCGTTCTAGGCACCATAAATACCCAAATAAAAGTGTCTCATGTGAGAACAATTTCTGGTCTCACAACTTTTATGTTGCAAATTTTTTTAAATGACAAGTGACAAAGTAGACCAGTGCAAGTATCTAGTCATTGATTACGAACGCACAGTCTCTTATAAATACTCCCTGAATTGTGCATATGACCAAGCTCCCATTTGTACACTCCCATTTTTAGCGTTCGAAGTTTTCTTGAGGCATTGAAATAGTGTTTATTTTCTATACATATGAAATAGGCTAATGGGTATCATTCTAAATCTGTTTTTATTTAGGTACAATGACAAAATAATTTACAAAAATTGAAATGGTTTTTCATTTTGATATTAATTCTGCCATTTAACATTATATTAACATCTGTATAAATATTTTATTTTATTTATAGCCCGACACGTTATAATTAATTCTTTTCGATGGTAGATACGAGTATATGGGCAGTGTTTATTTATGCTAAAACGAATAACAGTATTCTAAGTTATCAAAGAGTATGATATTGCAAAAAAAAAATTGCATATCAATATGTGCCAGTAATATTTTAAAATTTGGTTTAATATAGATTTCGACTCTTCCACAAAACTCCTATCTTAGGCCACAGCTAATTGAGATAAGCAGAACAAATAACTGCATACATCATTTGTTGACTAACAGAATTGTGTTAACCTTGGTGTAGTGTTTTATGTAAATTTACTGTATCGGGATGCTTCCTCTTATGCTAATGTGAAGTAGAGGAATTATCCGCTACATATTTTGTAAATACCTTTAAAATTATACAGTCAAACCCCTCTGAATGGTCACCCCTGAGATATGGTCACCCCGTCTTTACGGTCAGTTATAAATTCCCCGGCAGGAAACTCATTCACAATATGCACTTTGAACCCCTGATTAGCGGTCACCCTCAGATACGGACGCGGACGCTATTTTAATGATTCATTCCATTAGACTAAAACCTCTGTACGGACACAATCAAAATTTGAAATTTCTATACCAAAGATAGATTCCCTGAATAAATTGCAACTCACCTGAGTAAGAAAAACACCTGCGCCTACAACAATGGTCATTCTCTAGGGACATTAACAGCAAGCAATTCAAAAGGGAGATAAGGAGTAACGGGAACTCCCCCATTCCTCAGTCACAAAGGAGTGAAATCCACTTCAAGGGAAAAACTCGACTAAGACCACAAAGGGTACAGAAGTGGAATGCGTATGGTCGTTCGTGAGCGTATTATCGTCATTCATGGGCGTACCGTCTGAAGAATATGCTCCTATGGATGCAGATGTGATGATGGAAGAAAACAAGAGAAATATCCGATGTCGTCAGGGAATTTGCAACAGAATCATCCGAAGAAAAAGAAAGTGAAGAAGACGTCGAGTGTGAAGAGCAAGGTATCAGCATCAGAAATTACTCTGAAGTTTTTAAAGTGTTAGACGGACTAAAGACATTTTCCTGTAAGCATTATGATGGAAAGGCATTAAATTTAGTCTCACAACTTAAAACAAACTTCAAAGGAGAAAGACTGGTGGCTAAAACCCACCAAACATCAATTGATCAGTTCTTTCCCCGAAGGTAAATAAATTCAATGTATACTACTGTACGTTTTTTGCATATGAGTTTACATGTTGTGAATTTAATTGTTTTTATGAAACAAATGTGCACGTTCGTCACCAAGGTCGCAGCTTGGGGGGGGGGGGAGTTAAACCCTGATGAAAGAAAAATTTAACACTGAAAAGGTACAAGGTAAAAATCTAATCAGGTATAGTATCAAAAACAATATTCAACCTCGCTCCCCCCCCCCCCCCCGCCCCAAAATCAAATTTCGGCTACGTGTTTGTCAGTTATGTTCTCAAATTGTTTTATGTTCTCAAAAATAGGTATGTTTCAATATGAGGTTTTTTAAAACGATCAATGTCGAAAACCCAGACAACCCGACTCGCCCTAGGGCACGAGCAGCAATTTGAGTGGCCGGAATAAAGAAGAGGGGGCTCCCGGGTTAAAAACGATTAATGTGTAATATTTGATCTAATTTAGAACGATCCTCTCTTTTTCGGTCACCCCTCGTTTACGGACAAATTTTTCTGTCCGGAAAGTGACCGTAAATGAGAGGTTCCACTGTATTAACGGTACATAATATACGTATGTGCTCCATTCTGAAAGGCTGCCTGGTTGCGACCTGAGCCATCAGCTTCATCCAGACGGCGAATTAATTTTGAAACCCTTGAACCTAACAAGCTTTCAATTAAAACATATTAAGTAAATTTTACTGTTTACATTTTCTACAATTTCGGGATAAAGTTCTAACAAAAATTAACATGATTATTTCAGGCATATTCCATGCGGCATTTTTGTCTACGAAAAAATTAGATCACCTCCATTACTCCAAGAATAACCGTCCTCGAGGTATTTCAGTTTTTTACCAACATCGCTTTTGGGAATACGTACGCCAGAAGAAACGAAAATTGAATTAAAATTGCAAAATCAGTGTAATTTAAAATAATTATCCGTGATATTTTGGACAGTTAAAAGCAAATTAATGAATAATGAAATAAAGAAAAAATAAATTTCTTGTAGGAAAAGTCATGTGCTGACCACATCGGATTTTTCGGAACGTTTCACTTTCATCTGAACCTCGACCGTAGCCTCAATTCATTTCAAAATAATTAACGATTATAAGCGACTAATTGGTTTAGATTGCACTTAGAAAACGTTCTGCTTATTCTTCGTTCACGACTTTCCAGTTAATTTTTAGGAAGTAAATTAAATAAATAAGAAGAAAATACATAAATAAAAAGAAAAAGAAAATAAATTTGAGTGCGTAGTGAAAGTTATGTGCTGACCACATCGGGTGTTTTGGAACGTTCCACTTTCATCTGAACCCCGACCATTATTCATTCCTCTATTCATTTCAAAATGATTAACGATTATAAGCAACTAATTGGTTCAGATTGCACTTAAGAAACGTTCTGCTTATTCTTTGTTCACGACTTTCCAGTTTAATTTTTAGGAAATAAATTAAATAAATAAGAAGAAAATAAATAAATAAAAAGAAAATAAATTTGAGGCTGTAGCGAAAGTTATGTGCTGACCACATCGGGTGTTTTGGAACGTTCCACTTTCATCTGAACCCCGACCACTATTCATTCCTCTATTCATTTCAAAATGAGTAACGATTATAAGCAACTAATTGGTTCAGATTGCACTTAAGAAACGTTCTGCTTATTCTTTGTTCACGATTTTCCAGTTAATTTTTAGGAAATAAATTAAATAAATAAGAAGAAAATAAATAAATAAAAAGAAAATAAATTTGAGGCTGTAGCGAAAGTTATGTGCTGACCACATCGGGTGTTTTGGAACGTTCCACTTTCATCTGAACCCCGACCACTATTCATTCCTCTATTCATTTCAAAATGATTAACGATCATAAGCAACTAATTGGTTCAGATTGCACTTAAGAAACGTTCTGCTTATTCTTTGTTCACGATTTTCCAGTTAATTTTTAGGAAATAAATTAAATAAATAAGAAGAAAATAAATAAATAAAAAGAAAATAAATTTGAGCCTGTAGAGAAAGTTATGTGCAAACCACATCGGGTTTTCCGTAACGTTTCGCTTTCATCTATTACTACTACAGTTGCCGCTATTCCTTTCAAAATTATTATCAATTATAAGCAACTAATTGGCTTAGATTGCACGTAAGAAATGTTCTGTTTATTCTTTGTTCACGACTTTCTAATTTAGTTTAAA
Organism: Amaurobius ferox; assembly: GCA_951213105.1. Lineage (NCBI taxonomy): Eukaryota > Metazoa > Arthropoda > Arachnida > Araneae > Amaurobiidae > Amaurobius > Amaurobius ferox. The sequence goes on along the minus strand of OX578148.1, from coordinate 49,236,302 downwards.
AAAAAGAGTTACAAAATGTAAAAAACAGAACCTGAACAAAACTTATTTCCGGGAAATTTTAATTAAATGGACAAATTTCTTTCCCAACAATAAATGAACAACTAAGCAAACACAAAGCTTTATGAGAAAGAGGTTTCACGAAAAGCGCAACGCTTAAACCGCACTCCAATGAAAAAAAAATAAACAGATAACCGAAAGCTTTTTCAAATGCAGCAGTCTTTGTCTTTCCTGGAAACTTTTATCTACTCTATGAAAAAAAGTCAAAGAATAAAATTTCGCGGAGAATCCTCATCTGAAAGTTAATTTGTGAGTTTAGCGTGGACTTGCGAGTTTTTTCTTGATCAGCTTCTATATCTAGTTTGCGCGTTGCAAGATTTGCTACAGTGTAAAACATTTAATTAAAGTTTATATCCTCAAAACTGTAAAACTTAAAAATAAAACTTTATTACTAAAGCTAATAGGTGATAGTGGGTATCAACCAGTTTAGAGAAAATAAGTAGTCTACTTCGTGATTATAAAAAAGACAGAACAGCCTTTTCAGTCAAAACAAATGATATTTCTATCACTAGAGATACATACATTGTTACATAGAAAAAAAATCTGATGTGGGCAACACACGACTTTCCTTATATAATGTAATGAATTTACTACTTTTACAGTAAAAAATTAGGTTTTTCTTATAGTAGATACTAATATTCTTTCCAAGATATTGAATTTTCGACAATTAGTCGTCATTTTCATTGATTTAGCATCATTTTTATCCATTTGGCGAGATTTTCATTAATTTGGCAATATTTCAAAAAAAGTCGCCAAGTTGGCGACATTCCGCCAATTTCGTCGCCAAAATCTCGCCAAGCGTTATGCACTAAGAAAAAAGTTATTTTTACAGCTGATAAATGACTATTGGCGTTCAAATACAAAAGTATTATTCAAAGTATATTTTTTCATGAATGGAACGAGCTAGATCCACGAGAATGATGTCACTCAATTTATCGCATGGTATTACATATGAAAAGTGAACATGTTTCTCAATAGGAATTTTTTTTTTATGTGACTTTTCCATAATTTTTTTGAAAAATGTACAATATCTCGAGAACGGTTCATGTTAGCTTTCTAAAATTTATGCCAATCGTTTTCTAATGAAAAATTACATAAGAGATGTCTATTTGTGTAACTTTATTAGCGGTTTTGATTTTTTGACGATTTTTTCAAAATTTCATTCGAAAATTTTGGGGAGTTCTGAACATTCGATTACGTATAAAAACAATAGGCTTCCAGTGTTTACGGATTGTGATTTTTGTACTAAATTTGGTTCGAATCGGTCCATTCGTTCGTCAGTTATCGTCTCCAAAGACTCACTGACACACACACACACACACTTCAAAAATGTTTGATTCGTGATCAGGGATGCTTGAAACGTGCTCTCCCGTCGAAAACTCGAATTCGAATTTTCGACCCCGTCACAATACTTTCCTTATACATTATGTATATAAGGAAAGTAATAAAAATTTAAAGTGTAAACTAAGGAGCTACTTTTTATTGTCAGCCACTACTGCTGCTGAGAGGTCTAAGGCAAGTGTTTTCTTGTGCTGGAACTAACCGTTCTCAAGATAGTTTTAGTTTTTAGTATTTTCGCTATTCCACCACAATTCACAATTATTATCAATTGTAAGCGACTAATTGGTTTATATTGCATGTAAGAAAAGACTTATGTTCATTCTTCGTTCAACACTTCTTAGTTTAGTTTCCTAAAAAGCTTTAAATTGAAAAAAAAACAGAACCTGAATAAAACTTAGTTTCAGTATATTTTAATTAAACAGACAAATTTATTTCCCAACAATAAATGAACAAGTAAGCAATCACAAAGCTCTATGAGAAAAGGGATTTCAAAAAGCACAACGCTTAAACCACAAGCGAATAAAAAAATATTAATAGATAGATAGCCGAAAGCTTTTTCAAATGTAGTTGTCTTTGTCTTTCCTGGAAACTTTTATCTACTCTCTGAAAAAAATGCAACGCATAAAATTTCGCAAATAATTCCTTATCTAAAAGTTAATTTGTAAGTTTAGCAGTGATTAACAAGTTTTTTCTTCAGCAGGTTCTACATCTAGTTTACACGTTGCAAATTGTGTATTAAATATTTAAATAATAAATTAAAGTTGAAATCCTCAAAACTATAAAGCTTAAAAATAAAACTTTGTTTCTAAAACAAATGGCTGATCGTAAGTATTAACTAGATTTGGGGAAATAAACAGTCTGCTTCGTGATTATAAAAAGACAGAGCAACCATTTCAGTCCAAGCAAATGATATTTCTGTCACGAGAGAATTACACACATAGTTACACACATAAATTTTTTAAAGTATAAACCTAGGAGCTACTTTTCGTTACCAGTTACCCCTGCGGTCGATAGGTCTATATCAAGCGATATTTTATGCTATCAATAGAACTAACAGTTTTCAAGATATTTTTATGTTTCCGTATTTCCGTTACATCCCTTTTGAAAATAAACTACAAATTCAGTGTAATTTAAAATAATTATCTGTGTTATTCTGTGCAATTAAACACAAATTAATAAATTATGAAATATAAACAAAGAAAATAAATGTGAGTCTGTAGATAAAGTTATGTACTGCGCACATCATATGTTTTATAACACAGTCGGGTACCCGATTAGTTTCAAAATGCTTATTAATTAAAATCAACTACTTGACTTCCATGTAAAAAAAATTCTCTTTATTATTTGTTTACGACTTTCTAATTTAGTTTCATAAAAAAGTTTCAAATGGAAAAAACAGAATCTAAATAAAACTTAGCATCAGCAAATTTTAATTAAATAGACAAATTTCTTTCCCAACAATAAATGAACAACTGAACAAACACAAAGCTTTATGAGAAAGATGTTTCCAAGAAGCGCAACACTTAAACCACACGCGAATAAAAAAAAATGAATAAATAGATATTCGAATGATTTTTCAAATATAGCCGTATTTGTCTTTTCTGGAAACTTTTATCTACCGAATGAAAAAAGTCAAGCAATAAAATTTCGTAAAGAATTCTCATTTGAAAGTTAATTTGTAAGTTTAACAACGACTACCTTGATAAGGTTCTACATCTAGTTCACACGTTGCAAGATTTGTGTTGCAGTGCATGCAAAATATTTTATTGAAGTTGAAATCCCCAAAACTGTAAAATTTAAAAATAAAACTTTGTTAGGAAGAAAAAAGTTGATCAAAAGCACCAACCAGTTTCGGGAGTAAAAACAGCCTTATTAGTGAGCATAAAAAGACAGGACAACCATCGCAAACAAAGCAAATTTTCTTTCACTACAGATATCTTTCACTAGATATTTCTTTCACTAGAGAGTTACATACGTTATTACACAGAAAATATATAATTTAAAGTATAAACCAAGGAGTTAACTTTTAATATCAGCCACTCCAGCTGCCGAGAAATCTAAGGCAAACACTTTCTAGTGCTCTCAAAAGAATTAGCTGTTCTCGAGATATTTTTGTTTTTTCGCATTTTTCCTACGTCGCCTTTGAATATACTTCAAGTCGCCAAATGAAAACGAACACTGAAATAAAACTTCAAATTCGGAGAAATTTCAAATAATTATCCTTGTTATTATGCGCAATTAAGCTCAAATTCATGAATTATGAAATATAGAAAAAGAAAAGAAATTCTAGTCTGTAGGGAAATTATATGCTGTCCACATCAGATGTTTCGCAATATTCCAATTTCAGTTGTATATCACGACAGTAGCCGCTATTTTTACTTTCCTTATATACATAAAGTATAAGGAAATTATTGTGACGGAGTCGAAAATTCGATTCGAGTTTTCGACGGGAGAGCACGTTTCAAGCATCCCTGATCACGAATCAAACAGTTTTGAAGTGATGTCTCTGTGTGTGTGTATGTGTGTATGTGTGAAAGTATATATGTGTGTGTGTGTGTCTGTGTGTGTGTGTGTGTGTGTGTGTGTGTGTCTGTGTGTGTGTGTGTATCAGTGAGTCTGTAGAGATAATATCTCACGAACGAATGGAGCGATTGGAATGAAATTTGGTAAACAACTCACAATTCGTGAATACTGGAAGCCTATTATTTTTACATGTAATCAAATATTCAGAACCCTCCTAAATTTTCGAGTAAAATTTTGAACAAAATCATCAAAAAATCAAAACCTTTAATAAAGTTACTCAAGTAGACATTTCTTATGTAATTTTTTCTTAGAAAACGATTGACGCAAACTTTACAACGCTAGCCAGAACCGTTCTGGAGATATTACAGATTTTTCAAAAAAATGCATCAAAAAATCCCATAAATTAAAAGAAAATATTAACTGTTGAGAAACATGTTCTTTTTCCATATGTAATATCATGTAATAAAGTGGGTGACATCATTCTCGTGGATCTAGCTCGTTCCATTCATGAGAAAAGATACTTTGAGTAATACTTTTGTATTGGAACGTCATTAGTCATTTATCTGCTGTAAGAATAACTTCTCGTCCATAACGCTTGGCGAGATTTTGGCGACGAATTTGGCGGAACGTTGCCAACTTCGCGACTTTTTAAAATGTTGCCAAATTAACGAACATCTCTCCAAATGGATAAAAATGACACTAAATCAATGAAAATGACAACTTATTGTTGAAAATTCAAAATCTTGGAAATAATATAAGTATCTACTGTAAGAAAAACCTATTTTTTTTACTGTGAAAGTAGTAAATTCATTGCGTTATATAAGGAAATTCATGTGTTGCCCACATCAGATTTTTTTTCAGAATAATTATCAATTAAAAGCAACTAATTGACTTAGATTGCACTTAAAAAGCGTTATTTTTATTCTTTGTTCACGGCTTTGTAGTTTAGTTTTATGAAAAAAAAAAGCTGAACAAAACTTAGTTTCAGCAAATTTTAATTAAATGAACAAATTTCTTCCCAACAATAAATGCACAACTGAGCAAACAAAAAGCTTTATGAGAAAGATGTTTCCTAAAAGCACAACGCTTAAACCCCCAAATGAATACATAGATAACCGAAAGCTTGTTCAAATATTTCAGTATTTGTCTTTGCTGGAAACTTTTATCTACTTTATGAAAAAATCAAAAAATAAAATTTCGCAAAAAATTCTTATCTGAAAGTTAATTTGTAAATTTTGCCGGGACTTGCCAGTTTTCGCTTGATAAGATTCTAGATCTAGTTTGCACATTGCAAGTTTTGTTAGTGCAAAAATTTTATTGAAACCCTCAAAACTGCAAAATTTAAAAATAAAACTTTGCTAGTAAAGCAAATAGTTGATCAAGTTTCAACCCATTTTGGGAACGAAAAGAGCATCTTTATTACTTCTGTTCATTTTCATGTATTTCCAGATAGATTTATTTGAAAAACATGCAATATCTCGAGAACGAGTTCAGCTGGTGTTCTAAAATTTATGTAATTCATTTTGGAACAAAAAAATATACGTTCGAAATGATTATTCACTTAACACTATTGATTGCCTTGATTTTTTTCAAAAAATCATTCGAAAACTTAGAGGTATTTCTAATGTTTGACCGTGCTTTAAATTAATAGGGTTCTAGCATTCTCGGATCATAATAATTGTACAAAATTACGTTTATAACGCTCCACTTGTTAGTGAGATATCGCATCCACAGACTCTCTCTCTCACACACACACACATATCAACGAAAAACTTTCGATTCGGTTTTAGGGATGCTTAAAACGTGCTCTTCCGTCGAAAACACGAAATCGAACTTTCGACCTCGTCACAATAATTTCCCTATACATTACTATGCATGTACGGAAAGTAAAAGTTGTCTGCTTATATGCTTGCAAATGAAATTAAAATCAATCGGAAAGACACGAATACAGTCAGATAGACACCAGGACAGAAGCAGGCCGAAATTTTAAGTAAGAATTATACCAAAGCTACTTAACTTAATTTTAACGAATTCGATGCAATTGTTCTCCTATGGTGAGCACATGAGCAAAGAAACAAATGGACAAACATATTTTCAATTTCATTTACATAAATTGTAGGATAACTACAGCAACACACACTTTAAATTGACTAAATATATGAATGATGAGATGATAGCAAAGATATCGTACTATATATTTTGCACATATATGTAAAGGAATCTTTTCATGTTTATACAATGGACTTAATTGCATTTCCTTGATTGCAGACAAGGAAAAATCAGATATGAATTCAAGTATTTCAAGGGCGTTATGAACATCAGGTCAAAATGATCTTCAGGTCAAATGTGTCATGATTACTGCAAAAAAAAGCGGTACATTAATCGAAAGATTGAATACAACTTGGAAGTGACTCAGAAAGATAATTTATTCAGTAGAAGTAATATATATTAGTTAAGAGAAGGACAGTGAAAAGAAAACGTTTCGATTTTTCGGGTAATATATACTACTTTACCTGATCTGATACTGAACAAATTAATATGAAAAACAATAGAGTACAAGCCAAATTTGGATCTGTGAGAAAGGTCATGTGCTGCCAACATCAAATTTTTAGTTTCATTAAAAAATATTTCTAAATTATTTATTGATTAGAAATACATTTTATCCATATACATCTTTCAAATTTAATTTAATAAAATTCCATTATAAGTGAAGAAAAATAACATGTGCAAATACTACTTTCCATTATATTTTGTTAAATTACCAAATTATTTCCCATTATATTTTATTAAAATAACAAATTACTTTCCTAATACAAAAAAAATGAAGAGCTAAGCAAATAATTTTGGTAAGCAGTTTGCGAGATTCTTAAACCTTAAACCCCAATCTATAGAAAGAAAGATAAATGGAGAAACTAAAGCTAGTCCCCAAAATCAATTTTGATTTTGAGTTTTTTTTTATAAACATAAGAGCAAAAATTTAGATTTGTTAAAAAGGTGCATTTCGAAATAGTAAATTAAAATTTAATATATTTTATTTATGGTCGGAATTTCGTACAAATTTGTATTTGGCATATTGCTGACAACATATGAAATATTATGATGATAAACAAGAAAGATCAATCATGCTTAAAGCATTGATTATGAAACACTTTCCAACTTCAATACAATTTTATTTAAACATGTCTAAAATGCAATACATTCCTCGGTAATATTTTGAAACTTATCACAATACTACATTAATTTATTATATTTGAAACCTTAAACCTTCATCGAAAAAAATTAACTTCATTCAAATGACGGCATTAAAATATAAATTGCCTGGTTTAAACATCTCTAAAATGTGATACATTCCTCGGTAATAATTTTAGAATTATCATAATACTACGATAATTTATTATATTTGAAAACTTCATCGAAAACAACTGAAATCCATTCAAATGACGTCATAGAAAAAATAACACGCCTGGCTCTCTCTATAAAAGCAACATTTCATTCATAAATAATTCCCCCATTCATGTCATTCATCACAATACTATAATAATTTATATTATTTAAAAATTAAGACCATGGAGCTACAAGTAAGTAAAACTCTATGCGCAAAACTTCATCGAAAATTATCGTCCTTCTCTTTCTAAAATCAATGAATATTTCATTCATATCAGCCATGCAGACTCCATGGACTAAATGATTTTGTGTTAAAGAATTACAGCGATTCTAATACAACTCATTCTACATATTTTGCTGTTTACATTTTACATAGGTGAAAAATAGGCTTAATAGTAGAAATAATCAAATTTGTATGAGCATTTAAACTGAAATATATTGTCATTGCGTTGTTAAAGTATGTAGATGCACAGAATTTAGGCCAAAATAAAGTAGTTTTAGGATGGATACAACACTCAATATGAATTAGAAAGAACTTTAAAAATCACGATTTTGAGACAAGATGGATGCCATATATCATTTTGAAGTGGGTCATGTGATCGTTTCATATCATGGACACGTGATCGCTTCATATAAGAGGTGTTATTATTATTTTAATTTTTATTTAAAAAACTACTGAATATATTTCGCTGAATTTTTTTTTATATATTTTATGGAACAATTTGAATATTGCCTAAAATTTTCGAAGCAATTTGTGAATTTTAAATCCGCTTAAAAAATGCTTGAAAAATTAGGTCCCATAGGGCTCAATGTATTCCATTTTTTCAACCCGGGTTCAATCCAAAACTAATTGGGTGATATTATTCATTTATATTCCCATAGGTCCTATAGACCGTCTGAACAACATACTAAAATTTCATTTTGATTAAGTCATTTTTACGGCAGTTATCGTGCTAACGGACAGACAAACAGACAGAATGAACAAAGTCATAAACACTTTTCAACTTTGTTGTAAAGTGTTAAAAATGGGTGTTGTCATTTGAATTTTAAGAAATAATAGGCAGAAAAATATGAAGAAGACATCTTATGTAAATGAAATGCACATTTATGTATAGCAGATATTATTGGGTCTAGTGGTATTTTTGGTTTAACTGTACGGCACTGGGAGAAGGGATGATGAGCATTTTTTTTCTTTTTTTTTTCTTTTTTCTTTTTTTTTTTTTTTTTTGCTGACTGTACCACCATCCATGGGCCATACTTCGATTCTTTGCACGCACACCCGACAGCATGAAACGACCGAGATGATATCTCAACAAGAAAGATCAATCATGCATAAGCATTGATTATGAAACACTTTCCAACTGAAATGTAATTTCATTTAAAAATTTCTAAAATGTGATTCATTCAGTGGTAATATCTTTTACATTATCACAGTACTACAGTAATTTATTATACTTAAATATTTAAAACTGTATCGAAATATAAATCATCTGATTCTTTATGCAAAATCAATGAATATTTCATTCATATAACTTGTATTCCAGACTCCAGAGCTAAATAATTTTGTGTGAAAAAAATTCAGCAATTCTTATGTAATTCATCTTACAATCGCTTTAGATATTTGCATTCTGCATATGTTAAAATTAGGCTTCCTTGAAGAAATAATAAAAGTTTAGGGATCATTTAAAATCACAACTATTGTAATTGCATAGGCACGGAATTTAGATACACAGATAATATATATGTGTATGTGTATGTACTCAAAGTATTGGAATCGTGCCGAAGATCGGAACTCGAATTTTCAAAGTATCTACACGTTTTGGGACTTCTAGAACACGAAAAAACTACTTTTAGGAAGACGTCAGTGTGTGTAAGGGTGTATCTGTGTATGTTTCTGTGTGTGTGTGTGGATATTACATCCACTCTAATTGAAAAACTAATGGACCGAATTTCATACAATTTGGTAGGTATGTTTTTTGTGGGAAATCCTGATGTTCATTAGATTATAGTACGATTCGTAATAAAAGAATCTGCCTTCTTTGCGAAATGGCCGCAGAAATTGCCTTTATCCACTCTAGCTAAAAACTAATGAACCAAATTTAACAAAATTTGGAGTATAATATTTCAATAACCTACAAGTGATTTATATACCAAATTTAACAAAATTTTGTATATAAATCATTTGTAGGTTATTCTACTACGATTCGGGAAAAAGGAACGGGCTATTTTTGCGAAATGGCCAGCAAAAATCGTTATATATAAAAATAAAAGACTACGTGTGCTCAATTATATCAAATAAATTCCTATTTTATATGTGATTTTTGACAACAAAAAGAATAAGACTAACCCCATTACTCTAGGACTAGCCGTTCTTGAGATATTCTAGTTTTTTCGCGTTTTCGCTACGCCACCTTTGACAATAAGTCCAGCTATCAAATGACAACCAAATTTAAGTTTAACGTGTAAATTCAATGTCATTTAAAATACTTATGTTGTGCAGATAAACTCAAATTATCATTGAATAAATAAAGAGAACGAATATGAGTCTGCAGGGAAAGACATGTGCTGTCCACATCAGAATTTTTAACAATATTACACCAATGATTTATAGAAGTGAACGGGGATTATTTTCAGGCCATTTCGAAAAAAATGTATGATCTATATTTAAAGATCCATCAAATTTTTGTCGAATAAAATGTTCAACAAATTTAAGCTGTGTACCAAATTTTAACTCTCTAGGACGTAGGAAAGTGCATTTAAAATGCCATCAATTAAATTTATCATGAAGAGTTATATAAAATTTTAAAAAAAATGAAAAATTGTTATCTACCAAATTTATTTTAAAATATGAAGCCACTCCCATATGCAAAACGTTTGAACAAATGGAGAGATATTTATTATATAATATCTCTCTCTTTTCTTTCTGGAAAATATCCCAAAGTCAGAATTTATTTGAATTTGTTTTTTTCCCTATATTAAATAATTTTTTTAATTAAAAAACTACTTAACATATTTTACTGAATTTTTTTTTATATATTCTATGGGATAATGTGAATATTTCCTAAAAATTTCGAAGCAATTCGTGAATTTTAAATTTACTTAAAAAATGTTTGAAAAATTAGGTCCCATAGGGTTCAATGTATTTCATTTTTTCAACCCGTGTTCAATAAAAAACTAATTGGGTGATATTATTTATTTATATTCCCATAGGTCCTACAGACCGTCTGAACAACATACTAAAATTTCATTTTGATAAACTCATTTTTACGGCAGTTATCGTGCTAACGGACAGACAGACAGACAGACAGACAGACAGACAGACAGAATGAACAAAGTCATAAACACTTTTCAACTTTGTTGTAAAGTGTTAAAAAGTGATATATCTGTAAATCAGGCATTAGTGGTTTATTTAGTTCCTAACTTATGTAAAAGAAGCTTAGACTTTCAAAACAAAAAAATTAATATCCCTACACTATAAAAATGCCCACACATATCCAGTTGGAATCAGAAATACAGCAGCCCGTAGGTAAAAGAAGATTTCTCGTTTATAATATATAAATAATATAAATTATATAAATAAAAAAATTAGCAGGAAAACTGTCTTCCATAAATGCTAGTATTTACATAATTATATATAACTACTTAATGGGGTTAATAAATTAGATAAAAAATATAATAAAGGAATTCAATAATTTCTTTAAATAATTAGATATAATTATTTAATAGAGTTAATAAATTAGATAAAAAATTCAATAAATGAGGTATTTAACGGCTCTATACAATTATGTATTATTATTTAATGGATTTAATAAATTAGATAAAAATTCAATAAAGATCACTTACAAAGCATAACTAAGTCATCTATTTATTTAAATAATTATATATAATTATTTAGTGGAGTTAATAAATTAGATAAACATTTAAATATATTTATTAATTAATTGATTATATTCATTATCATCCATTATTATTTAAATATTTATATTTTTCTCAATTATCTATATATATTTGACATCAGAAACTGTTCAACATCGAAAACTTTGCAATTTAATTTTATACATTTTTTTAAAGAAAAGAATAAGTACCTAGATAAAACCTAGTTCTTGGAAATCTTTATTTAATATGAACACATTTCTTTGCTAAAGAAATAAATGAACAGTTAAGCAAACAAGTCGGATAAGGACTTTCCGAAAAGCACAGTGCGTAAACCACACTCAAACAAGAAAAGGAAAAATAGATAACCAAAAGAGTTCACAAAGTAAGCAGTATTTTTACTTTCCTTATATACATAATGTATAAGGAAATTATTGTGACGGGGTCGAAAATTCGAATTCGAGTTTTCGAAGGGAGCACGTTTCAAGCATTCCTGATCACGAATCAAGCATTTTTGAAGTGATGTCTGTGTGTGTGTGTGTGTGTGAAAGTATGCGTGTGTGTGTGTGTGTGTGTGTGTGTGTGTGTGTGTGTTGTGTGAGTGAGTCTGTGGAACCGATAACTGACGAACGAATGGACCGATTCGAACCAAATTTGGTACAAAAATCACAATCCGTAAACACTGGAAGCCTATTGTTTTTATACGCAATCGAATGTTCAACCCCCCCCTAAATTTTCGAATGAAATTTTGAAAAAAATCGTCAAAAAATAAAAACCACTAATAAAGTTACGCAAATAGACATTTCTTATGTACATTTTCATAAGAAAACGATTAACATAAATTTTAGAACGCTAACATGAACCGTTCTCGAGATATTGTACATTTTAAAAAAAAATTATCAAAAAGTCGTAAAAAGTAAAAATAAAAATATTTCCTATAGAGAAACATGTTACATTTTCATATGTAATACCATGCGATAAATTGGGTGACATCATTCTCATGGATCTAGCTCGTTCCATTTATGAAAAAAGAAACTTTGAGTAATACTTTTGTATTTGGACGCCAATAGTCATTTACCTGCTGTAAGAATAACTTATTTCTTAGTGCGTAACGTTTGGCGAGATTTTGGCGACGAATTTGGCGGAATGTCGCCAACTTGGCGACTTTTTGAAATGTTGCCAAATTAACGAAAATCTCGCCAAATGGATAAAAATGACACTAAATCAATGAAAATGACGACTAATTGTCGAAAATTCAATATCATGGAAAGAATATTAGTATCTACTATAAGAAAAACCTATTTTTTTAGTGTAAAAGTAGTACATTCATTGCATTATATAAGGAAAGTCATGTGTTGCCCACATCAGATTTTTATTTATTAGAATGATTTATGTTCTCTATGAATTAAAGACAAAAAAATTAATTTTGTTACATAATTCTTATCTACTAAAAGTATCTATGTAAATCACATATGAGATAGTGTTTCATTACTTTATCTTAATATTATATAGAGAAAGTATTGTTTTAAAAAAAAATCTTCGAAAGCAAGATTTTGATGACTAAGCATATTTGAAGATCTATTGAAACTATTATCAACACTTTTGAAAAAAATCTGATGTGGGCAGCACATGACTTTCCTTATATAATGCAATGAATTTACTACTCTTACAGTAAAAAAAATAAATTATTTTTACAGTAGATATATATATTCTTTCCAAGATATTGAATTTTCGTCAATGAGTCTTCATTTTCAATGATCAGCTTCATTTTTATCCATTTGGCGAGTTTATGTGGCGAGTAACTTTATTTTAGCGTACATTTTAAAAAAGTCGCCAAGTTGGTGACATTCAACCAAATTCGTCGCCAAAATCTCGCCAAGCGTTAGCACAAACGCCAAGAGCACAGAGAAATAAGTTATTCTTAGAGCAGATAAATGACTATTGGCGTTCAAATACAAAAGTATTACTCAAAGTATATTTTTTGATGAAAGGAACGAGCTAGATCCACGAGAATGGTGTCACTAAATTTATCGCATGGTATTACATAGGAAAAGTGAACATGTTTCTCAGTAGGAAATATTTTTTTTTATTTTATATGACTTTTTGATAATTTTTTTGAAAAATGTGCAATATCGCGAGAAAGGTTCATGTTAGCGTTCTAAAATTTATGTCAATCGTTTTCGAATGAAAAATTACATAAGAAATGTCTATTTGCGTAACTTTATTAGAGGTTTTGATTTTTTTACGATTTTTCAAAATTTCACTCGAAAATTTAGGGGGATTCTGAACATTCGATTACGTTTAAAAACAATAGGCTTCCAGTGTTTACGGATTGTGATTTTTGTACCAAATTTCGTTCGAATCGGTCTATTCGTTCATGAGTCATCGTCTCTAGAAGCTCACTGACACACACACATACTTTCACACACATACACACGGACATAACTTCAAAAATGTTCGATTCGTGATCATAGATGCTTGAAACGTGCTCTCCCGTCGGAACTCCAATTCGAATTTTCGACCCCATCGCAAAACTTTTCCTTATACATTATTGTATATAAGGAAAGTAATATGTCGGCTTGATGTGTGTATGTATGTTGTTCATTTTTATTGCAAACTAAAAGCTTCAATGTACAGAATATGCAAACAGCTGTCCAGCAGGAATAATATATCAAACCATCCTGGAGTGAAGAAAAAAATCCAGCTACCTTGAAGGAAAATGAACCTTTTCTTGTTATTGAAATAATTGAAAAAGAAAACTATATTTGATCGATACTTTCAAATCTTAGCAACATAAATATTTCTATAAGTGATGTCAAACTAAACAAAATGTGTTTAAATTATATTTAGTTAAAAGGGAATATCCACCTTAGAAAAAATTAAATATTTGTTATATTTAAATATTTGTATTATTTAAAAAATACATATTACTATTCCACCTATAAGAGAAAAGTGAAGGAAAACAAGTCACGTCTACAAAGTATGTATCTTAATCCAATAAATATTTAAAACGTGCATCTGAAAATTTTTAGAATCGAATTGGAAATCCCAACTTGTGTTCGTCATAGTGCTTGTTAATTTGAATTATATACCATACCAATCGCGCTACTGCAGCTGAACTTTAACCAAATATGATTATTTTTTTTTAAATCTTGATATGAACATAACAAGCACGGATATTGGTGAACTTTGCAAGCACATGGACGAAACACCCAATTTTATCAGAAACAAGAAAATTATGAAAGAATATTTCTATGGTGTTAAATGGTGTGCATATTTCATTGTTGAAGTACTATTAAGCATTTTTATTATTTTCGTACATTTAATTCAAACAGTTATAAAAATGTTCGAAAAAACCGGAAGTGACATCTGATGAACCGCAAATGAAAATCTTTAGCGAATCCGTACCTCCTCGGGAATTCGAACCTGGAGCAATGTCATTCAGCATCTAAGTTTTACCAATAGAATATCACAAGAAATAGATATTTCAAGGAATTTTTTTGAACCGTAAGGGAAAAAATCATAAGGGAGAAACTTTAGTGCTCCTTCTACCTTCTCTGGAATTTAATGCTGAATTCCTATTTGTCATCATCTAAGCGCTATCATACATTTTGAGAAATATATGTTTCAAGAAAATATTTTGGAACGAAAAGTGAAAAAGAAACAACAATACAAATAATTAGTGGACCTCCACACCTTCAGGAATTCGTTCGTGTATCAATATCAATCACCTTCTGAAATTTATCCGTAGTCCATTTTGCGAAATAGATGCTTCAAGGAAATGTTCTGAACTGAAAGTGAAAAACACCGAATTCTCAAATGTTTAATGAACCACCTATAATTATTTCAAATATTTGATTAACCACAAATTTTTAATTAACCAACTTCTCCCGAATTTGATGCTGAATGCAAATCAGTTGTCACCTAGTCTCTACCCATCGCAAATTTTGAGAAATGGATGTCTAAAAAAAAATGAAAATGTTTGAACCGGAAATCGGAAAATAACTAGAAGCAGAAATTCTGAGAACATACATCATTTTCCTCCGGAATATCATGCTGATACCAAGCAGTGATCATCTGAGATCTATCTATAGCATATTCTGAAAAATATATTTTCAAAAAAAAAGAAATCTGATTTAGGCAGCACATGACTTTCCCTGCAGACTTATATCCACGTTCTCTCTATTTTAATTAAAATTAATTCACTTTTATTTCAATTTTCGTTCTCATTTGGTAACTGGATTTATTTCAAAAGTGGCGTAGAGACAATACGGAAAAAAAAAACTAAAATATCTCGAGAACGGCTAGTCCTAGTGTAATGGGGTTGGTTTTATTATTTTCTTCGTTAAAAATTAC
This sequence comes from Amaurobius ferox, assembly GCA_951213105.1. Taxonomy (NCBI): domain Eukaryota; kingdom Metazoa; phylum Arthropoda; class Arachnida; order Araneae; family Amaurobiidae; genus Amaurobius; species Amaurobius ferox. The sequence goes on along the minus strand of OX578148.1, from coordinate 49,220,768 downwards.
GTATAAAACAAGCATTTAATGGATATATTTGAGCATATGTAGTTTTTATTTTAGATTTTAACGATTTTTGAGGGACATTTTGGAAAAAAAAGCAGGTTATTTTTTTTCCAAATCATACCAAAATCTAATCAGCACCATAGTGACCGACAAGCGACTCACCTGTCAAATTTTGTGAAATTCGGTCCATTAGTTTTTCAGCTAGAGTGGTTAAATGCTTTTCTTGGCCATTTCGCAAAAAAGGCGGGTTCTTTTATCTCGAATCGTACCCAAAACTAATCAGCACTAGTTTCCCCCACAAGTGACTCACCTACCAAATTTTACGAAATCAGGTCAATTAGTTTTTTAGTTAGAGTGTATAAAAATCTGCACAGACACACAGAGATGTCACGCTAAAAATTGTTTTTTCGTATTCTAGAGGTCTGGAATCGTGTAGATCCGTCGAAAACTCGAGTTGCAATTTTCGGCATGATTCCAATCCTTTCCTTAAACATTACCATGTATTACAGGAAAAGTAAAAAACAGCCGCAAAACAAATCTATCTATAGCAGATTCTGAAAAATATATTTTTAAAAAAAAACGAAATCTGATGTAGGCAGCACATGACTTTTCCTGCAGACTTATATCCACGTTCTCTCTATTTTAATTAAAATTAATTCACTTTTATTTCAATTTCCGTTCTCATTTGGTAACTGGATTTATTTCAAAAGTGGCGTAGAGAAAATACGAAAAAAAAACTAAAATATCTCGAGAACGGCTAGTCCTAGTGTAATGGGGTTGGTTTTATTATTTTCTTCGTTAAAAATTACGTATAAAACAAGCATTTAATAGATATATTTGAGCATATGTAGTTTTTATTTTAGATTTTAACGATTTTTGAGGGACATTTTGAAAAAAAAAGCAGGTTATTTTTTTTCCAAATCATACCAAAATCTAATCAGCACCATAGTGACCGACAAGCGACTCACCTGTCAAATTTTGTGAAATTCGGTCCATTAGTTTTTCAGCTAGAGTGGATAAATGCTTTTGTTGGCCATTTCGCAAAAAAGGCGGGGTCTTTTATCTCGAATCGTACCCAAAACTAAGCAGCACTGGTTTCTCCCACAAGTAACTCACCTACCAAATTTTACGAAATCAGGTCAATTAGTTTTTTAGTTAGAGTGTATAAAAATATGCACAGACACACACAGAGATGTCACGCTAAAAATTGTTTTTTCGTGTTCTAGAGGTCTGGAAACGTGTAGATCCGTCGATAACTCGACTTGTGATTTTCGGCATGATTCCAATCCTTTCCCTATACATTACCATATATTACAGGAAAAGTAAAAAACAGCCGCAAAACAATAGTGGAGCTAACTCTTTTCCACCAACGATATGTAAAATGTAACAAACAATGTCACTGAGATATTATGATACCAAATCCTCATCTTGCCCTTTCATATCAAACCTTTTCCAAACATCTGCTTAGTATTAATGACGAGCGTTCCTGGCTAAAGTTTGTGAATTGGAGGGATAGGAAGTAAATCTTGTACGTCGCACTTTGCCCATTCCTGATGTGGTACGTAGTCTTCTTCCTGATAGATCTGGGTTCATTTAACATGTACCCCTCAATTCGAAGGCATCTCACGTCCTGTGACTAATGCTGCCGTATTTCTCATGTTAAAAAATTCTTATCCACTTTCGATACAGTCGGTGGCTCTCAGAATAAGACTTTTCCAGGCGAAAATAGGGATAGACAAGGAATGTGTTATGATGGGGTTATGATTAGAGATTTATTTTTATATTCGTAGGATACCCATTCCGTATTCTGAGTCACTGGATTTACATCTGCAGGTACCTTCTTGAAGAATCCCATTATAAAACTACACCATGACAGTGCATATAATATTTCGCAAGAGCCAATTTGAGCTTAAATTTGGTCCGATAGATGATGGCACATAACCAGAGTTTGTACTAAGTGTATGTGTGCTTCAACTTGATACAAAACAAAAAAAATCTGATGTGGGCAGCACATGACTTTCCTTATATAATGCAACGAACTTACTACTTTTGCTGACAAAAATATCTGATGTGGGCAGCACATGACTTTCCCTGCAGACTTATATACACATTATCTTTATTTTAATTAAATTTAATTCACTATTAATTCAATTTTTGTTCGCATTTGGTAACTGTACTCATTTTCAAAGGTGGCGTAGAGAAAAAACGAAAAAACAAAAATATCTCGAGAACGGCTAGTGCTAGTGTAATGGGGTTGATCTAATTCTTTTTTTTGTTAAAAATTACGTATTAAACGAGCATTTAATGGATATATTTGAGCATACGTAGTTCTTTATTTTAAATTTTGGCGATTTTTGCGGGCCATTTTGCAAAAAAAGGCGGGTTCTTTTATTGCGAATCGTACCCAAAATTAATCAGCACCAGATTCGCCCACAAGTGACATACCCACCAAATTTTATGAAATTCGGTCAATTAGTCTTTTAGTTAGAGTGGATACAAAATCTGCACAGACAGACAGACACACACACAGACACACAGACAGACACACAGACACACATACACACACACAGACGTCACGCTAAAAATAGTTTTTTCGTATTCAAGAGGCCGCGAAACGTGTACATCCGTCGAAAACTCGAGTTGCGATTTTCGACATGATTCCAATACTTTCCCTATACCTTAACATGTATTGCAGGGAAAGTAAACATAGGGTAGTCTTATAGTAGATACTTATATTCTTTCAAAGATATTGAATTTTCGACGATTAGTCGTCATTTTCATAGATTTATCGTCATTTTTTATCCATTTGGTGAGATTTTCGTTAATTTGGCAACATTTAAAGAAGTCGCCAATTTGGCTACATTCCGCCCAAATCTCCCCAAGCGTTATGGAGAGAGAAATAAGTTATCCTTATAGCAGATAAATGACTATTGGCGTTCAAATACAAATGTATTACTCGAAGTATATTTTCTTATGAATAAAACGAACTAGATTCATGAGAATGATGTTACCAAATCTATCGCATGATATTACATATGAAAGTGAACATGTTTCTCAACAGTTAACATATTTTTTTAATTTATGAGATTTTTTTATAAATGTATTTAAAAAATGTGCAATATCTCGAGAACGGTTCTTGCTAGCGTTCTAAAATTTATGTCAATTGTTTTCAAAGAAAAGATTACATAAGAAATGTCTATTTGCGTAACTTTATTAAAGGTTTCGATTTTTTGATGATTTTTTCAAAATTTCACTCGAAAATTAAGGGGGGTTCTGAACATTCGATTGCGTTTAAAAACAATAATCTTCCAGTATTCACGGATCGTGGTTTTTGTGAGATATCGTCTCCACAGACTCACTTACTCAGACACACACACACACACACATACTTTCACGCACACACACACACACACACACACACAGATATCACTTAAAGAATGTTTGTTTCGTGATCAGGGATGCTTGAAACGTGCTCTCTTCTCGAAAACTCGAATTCGAATTTTCGATGCCGTTACAATACTTTCCTTATACTTTAGGTATATAAGGAAAGTAAAAATATATATTTAGTATCATGATATATCACTAGTTTGCATATTTCGCATTTATAATTTTCTCTACAATACACAGTATATATAAAAGGAAAGTATTGTGAGGGAGTAACAAACCAAGTCCTCGTAATTTTAAATATTTCCTAATTTAGAGCATCGCTTAATATGAATTAGTAATTTTTTTAACGATATCTATAAGTATGTATCTGAGCCTGCTGGAATAAATCGGTTTTAGCTATGCATGAAATGGAGTCAACATAGTTTTGACAGCTCTAATAAAGCTATTTTTGCGATACTGATATGTCAGTGGTGTTTCTATGTGAAATGTTTACGGGATATGCCTTACCCGTTTTAAGTTTGCACACTTCTTGTTTTTGTTTCTTAGAAACTGTAAAGAATATGATTTCAAGTTTTACACATCTGAATGATGTAATAATTTTTCATATATTAACAATTTAATTGTTATTTGCATCAGAAAGTTCTCAGTTTGTAACTTTAACCAAAATTTTGCAGTGCCTGTTTCTGTCAAAACAAGGTGTAACTTACATGCAAAATTCCGGGATAAAATATGCACACCCCAGGTCTGAATATATCTTAAAAATTTAAAGTAGTGTGCCCTGTAGCTGCTTAAAAACAGGAACATAAACAGCAAACAAATGAATTCATTAAAAGACAACAAAAAAATTATTTGGATGACAAAAAAGGTTGATCCAGACTCCGAGTGTTCGGATTAACTAATGATCAATGCGCGGATTAGCTAATGTGATACATTATTTGAGAGATAAATCTGATTTTTATTGGAAAAAGAACAGCATTTAGGTTTTCCCTTTGTTTGCACTCGTTAAAAACCAATAAGTCTTAAGCTTAATTTACTGATAAAAGAAAAGCTAGATTCCTAATTTTATTTTACTAGATTGATTTATAAGAAAGAGCCCTAATAGCATTGAATATTGATCCAATATTGAACCAATATTGCATATCTTAACATTACATTTGAAATATTTGCAATATTTTGTAAATATTTGGAATATATTGACCTCCAATATTGGCTAACATTTTCTTTGCAATATTTCGTCAATATTAGGTGTTACATTGGAAATATTGTCCCAATATTTTAAAGCAATATTAGATCAATTCCGTCAAAATGTTCGCGCTTTCAATATTGGAGTCCAATATTGGAGTCAATAATAATTGGTCCAATATTGGAGTCAATAATAATTGGTCCAATATTGGAAACAATAATAATTGGTCCAAGATAGGAGTCAATAATAATTGGTCCAATATTGGAGTCAATAATAATTGATCCAATATCGGAGTCAATAATAAGCCAGTATTGGGCCTGTATTGGATTGCTATGAAGAAGGTCATCCTATTCTATTAAATTTTAAAAAAAGAGACCATCCTATTGATTTGTAAGAAAGCGATCATCCTATTAATATGTGAGAAAGAAAGAGATCATCTTATTGATATGTTCATATTATTCTTGAAAAGTAAACAACAAATAGCCTTTATGGTTTATAGGAACATTCAAATTGTTTACAACTCGCGTGCTACTTGGAAAACGGACGTTTCTAGTTCAGGATACATGTTACTTGAAAATTTATATTCCATACTCTAATGATAAATGCCTTCAATGAACAACATTTTATATTTACACATATAGCTCAGAAAAATATTAAAATGCAATAAAATTATAATAATAAATAAATCACAATAAAACTACTGCAGTCTCTTATTCTGAAGACTTAGGTTACAGATTGGAATGGAAGCGAACCAAACATCTGCTCTGCTTAGTATTAATGAGGAGCAATCCCGGCTAAAGTGGGGGATTGGATGAATGCACTTTTGACGCAGTCGGCGATTCTGAGAACGGACTTTTCTCTGACTACAATTCGGATACGTATCTGTGATATGTGCTGGTTTTATGAAAGTAATTTCTAGATTTTTTTGGATAACAATTTATGGCTGATAGTAAAGATATGACAATTTGAAGTATTTTTAATATCTGTATTTATGGCATTATTATTTAAGATCATATTATTAGATAAAACCTTGAACAATACACTTCAAATTCTAAGTAACAATACCTTAATAAAATGGGAAAAGTTTGGCAATTCGTGGTATTATTTTAATATTAAAACCGTATTTAATTTTATATCACCCACTTTATACGCACCCAATACAGTGGAACCTGTAAAATCTCACAACTATATATTTAGTTAATTTACTACCCTAAGATGTTTATTATCATCAAAAATAGGTGATAAGCCAGAGTAAGGACATATCAAACATAGTAAAAATATTACTCTGAGAAAAACAGCGCCGTAGATTATTCGTTCACAAGATTGTTTGGATTTTCAGTGACTTAAAATTCTCAAAGAAATCAAGATCATAAAATGGAAAATACTTTTGAGTAATAAAGTTTCTAAAAATAGTTAAGAAAAATTTAATGGATTTTCTGCCATCGTGATTTGCTAAAAAAATTATTAAATTATTTATTTTTAACATAATGTTGATATTCTCTCAAACGTTTGTTTGATACAGATTTAGTTTGGCTTATATAAGATATCTCACATTAATAAAATATATTTATTATTACCTAATAAGTTAAATGCTAATTCGTATCCTTATGGGAGATATAAATTCACTGACTGAAGAGGAAAAATAACTCTGAAATTTATTTAGCAGATGCTAGAAATTTTTGAAATCTTTGATTAGAAAAGATAAGGGAACAATGATGTTAAATATTTTAAATGGAACATCCATAGTCTGTGGTTGCTTTGAAAATTTGCATAACAGACAATCAATAGATGAAGAAACAATCTGCTATCTAAGGCAACAATTAGGGACATTACCTCTCAAATTTTCTAGGTATGAATGTGAAAGCGGGAGATTAAATATACATATTTCGTACATTGATTTGCAACTCCTGGACACCCTACTTAGTAACAGTTATTCTAAAGTTACTTATTCGAAGTTACTCACGGATGATATGACTACAGTTAAAAAATTATGGGCAGACGACATGAAGTTAGTTTAACCTACACATCGTTTAGAAGGAGGATTTTTTGAAAGGATAGAATTTTAGAGGGATATTTTACTATTTTATTTAAAAGTGTAGTCACTGGACAACTGTGACAACTGTAACAACTGTGACAACTGTGCAGATTTTTAAACTACAGAAATATCATGTCACATTTAAACCTAGTTATATCAAACAACAATTCTTATATAAATGCATAGTTTGAAAAACATCGCGACATGAAAGTGTGTATTTATTCTATTTCTATATAATTGCCAGAATTTTTACATTTTTTTTACCATTTGGTTATCCAAACCGCAAAACATTCAAGGAAATTAATTCACAGCTAAACAAAAATCGCGGCTTTAGTAGTTTCGTAAATTTAAGCAAAATCTAATAGAGGACAACATATTCCATTAATTTTACTTTTACAAATTGATGCATGAAGTTAAAATATAAATAATGATTTTTGCAGCCATCTTACAAAAAAAAATATCACAAAAGATGCTCGTGTTAAACTACATATAGTGTTTTTTGACTTTATAAAGTAAAATTGCATACTATTCGTTTTGCTTTGTCGATAATATCCATGTGTTCCTTTTATAAAATTAGTCGGAAAAAACTAGTTGCATTAACCTTTTTCAGCAATGTGATTTGGTTTTAAATTTTATGGTAAAATCGAACAATATAAAAAGTTTAATGTGATTATACATTAATAATCACATTAAATATTAATAATCACCTTATATATTTATTAACTGTTAGTTCATAGAGTTAATAAATATATAAGGTGTTCATAGAGTTAATAAATTCATAAGTTATTTAAGGTCAAAGAGCGTTATGGATGAAATAATACAAGCAAATTATTGCATACAGTGATTGAGAATAAAACAATGTTTGCAGTAATAAATAATACGAAAACTCTTCCTTACCAACATGCATCGCCCAACTGAACCTCTACACACTATTAATGACGCATAATCTTGTCTAAATTCAGGATTTGGGAGAGGGAGGGGTGAAAGAAAATCTTATTTCCCACACTTATCCTGATTTTGATGCGGCCTGACTTATTTTTCCTACCGGCAGGGCAGCGTGTTCATTTAGAATGTACCCTGCAATTGGAAGAGTCCTCACGTCCCGTGACTAATGCTGCCGTATTTCTCATGGAAGAAAATTTCTCATTCATTTTCGATACAGTCGGTGATTCTGAGAATGGAGTTTTCCCTGCCGAAGATTTGGATATGTATAGATGGTGTCTTGATGTCGACTGAGTAGAAAGTATCTCGTAAATATTTACGGCAAAATAGTTCAGATTCTTGTTGGAGATTGCATACTTACATAGATGATAGTTGATGACTCATATATATTGAAAATGATTAATTTTCGAAGATAAAAATGCTTCAGGCACCTAATTTAAAATTATTTACTTAAAATTTATTCCTTATGTGGAATACCGACATTTAAGGATTCGCTTTTATAATTGAGTTATTAATTCTGTAAAATAGCTGTTATCTCTGTGGTGAACAAATGTAACAAACTCAACTGTCCAAGCGGTTCTTATTGATTGAATTACACCCAAATAAATTTTGATTTTATATTTATTTTTCAAGTGTTCCTTACAATCTGTTTCTGATTTTAAAGCAACAACATATTCTCATAAGTGCAATCTCTGCATTTTTCTTCTTCTTTTTTTCTTAGTATGCAGGATAATATACATTTCCTTGAATTTCTTCCAAAATTGAAACTGCTATTCTAAAACCTGAAAAATGTCAATCTTAGTACAGATGAACCCTTACAGACGAGTTTTTGCTATATCTAATTTCTTAAAAATCATGCCCGAATTTTTAATAATTATGCTGATCATCTGATATTTGAATAATCGGTTATGAATTTTTCAGATTTCATGTATATAAGAAAATGAATGTACAAAGAAATATAATATTACATAATAAGAAAATCTATTATACTATATTTAACAAAACATTAAACGACAGCACCAATGTATTATTATTAAGGTGACTTTTATCATTACAGATATTTTCGCTGTAGTTACAAATATAATCCGCAACTGTTTTCCGAATTGTTCGGGGGACGAAAGGAAAATTTGATCCCATTTTTATCAATAATTAAAAATGAGACAATTATATTCTGTTTCAGATTTGGTAAATTAAAATTTATTGATGATATACATTGCTGCCTGCACACCAACAATGGATGGTCAATTTACTGTTGTTTTTCTTTGTCTTCAGTATCGGATGCTCAAACACCGACAATATTATATCTATCCACAGTTTGACTTTAAATCTTTCATCTTAAGATGTTACATTTATCAGATATTATATTCATGTTATATTCATATATATATATCTTTCATCTTCAGATGTTATTTTATGTCCGAAACAGAAAAAATCTGATGTGGGCAGCACCTGACTTTTCTTATATAATGCAATGAATTTACTTCTGTAACCATGGAAAAGGGATGAAAATATTCAAGTCACAGTATTTGTAACGTTAAATTTTACATTTTGCTCTGTAAAGTGTACATCCGGATGACAACATCTAAAATTATTTCGAACCCAGTTAACTTAAAGTTTAAGCAAAACTGAATTAACTGTTATCAATATTGATATCATTCTCAGTAAGCAATATAGTCCATATATTTAATTATTTTAATACTAAATTCCTCAATTAGGCGTCATTTTTGTTAACTTAACGTTGTTTTTGCAATTTTGTCTATATTTTCGGCAATGTGGGGCCAAATATCGCCAAATTGGTGATATTTAAAAGAGCATATCTTATATAATTAAAGATATGCCCATCATATGACTGAATTAAAAATTTGCAAAATATTGCATCCTATTTGGCGTCATTTTTATCAATTTGATAACACTTTTGTCAATTCGACAACAGTTTCGTTAATTTGGCAATATTTAAAAAGTTGGAAAGTTGGCTACATGCCGCAAAAATTCGTCGCCAGAATTTTGCTAAGCGTTATAGACGGAAACTTTTGGTGGAGTTCTAAATTATTTCCAAAATATTGAATTTTAATCAATTAGTTGTCATTTTTATTGGTTTAGCATCATTCTTATAAATTTGGCGACATTTTTTTATCAGTTTTTCGACATTTTAAAAATTCGCAAAGTTGGCGATATTTCGCCAAATCCGTCGCTAAAATTTCGTCAAGCATTATGGTAGGAGAAATAGGTTATTCTTATAAGAGATAAACTATTAATGTCCTCGAAATGCAAAACTATTACCCAAAGTATCTTCTCTTATAATAGATTCTTATTCGTTCCAAGATATTGGATTTTCATCAATTAGTCTTCATTTAGACAGATTAAGCGCAATTTTTATCAATTTGGTGATATTCTTATCAACTTGGTGATATTTTCATCAATATGGCAACATTTAAAACATCCGGCAAGTTGACAATATTCCGCCAAAATCGACAACAAAATTTCGCCAAGCATTGTTTATGGAGAAATATATTAGTCTATGGTAAATAAATGACTAATGGCGTCAAATTACAAAGCTATTACCCAAAGTATCTTGACTCACGAATGGAACGAGCTAGATCTACGAGAATGATGATAATAAATTTATCGCATAATATTACATATAAACAGGGAACATATTTCAAAATAATAAATAGTTTTTTTAACACTTTACAACAAAGTTGAAAAGTGTTCATGACTTTGTTCATTCTGTCTGTCTGTCTGTCCGTTAGTACGATAACTGCCGTAAAAATGACTTAATCAAAATGAAATGTTAGTATATTGTTCAGACGGTCTGTAGGACCTATAGGAATATACATGAATAATATCACCCAATTAGTTTTGCATTGAACCCGGGTTGAAAAAATGAAATACATTGAGCTCTATGGGACCTAATCCTTCAAACAGTTTTTAAGCGGATTTAAAATTCACAAATTGCTTTGAAAATTATAGGTAATATTCAAATTGTTCCATAAAATATATAAAAAAAATTCAGCGAAATATATTCAGTAGTTTTTTAAATAAAAATTAAAATAATAATAACACCCCTTATATGAAGCGGTCACGTGACCATGATATGAAAAGATCACGCGACCCACTTCAAAATGATATATGGCATCCATCTTGTCTCAAAATCGTGATTTTTAAAGTTCTTTTTAATTCATATTGTGTGTTGTATCCGTCCTAAAACCACTTTATTTTTGCATAAATTCTGCTCATCTACATACTGAAACAACGCAATTACAATATATTTGAGTTTAAATGCTCATTCAAATTTGATTATTTCTACAACGAAGCCTATTTTACACCTATGTAAAATGTAAACAGCAAAATATGTAGAATGAGTTGTATTAGAATTGCTGTATTTCTTTAACACAAAATCATTTAGTTGATGGAGTCTGGATAGCTGATATGAATGAAATATTCATTGATTTTACAAAGAGAAGGACGATTTTTTTCGATGAAGTTTTAAGCATAGAGTTAAATTACTTGTAGCTCCATGGTCTTAAATTTTAAATAAAATAAATTATTGTAGTATTGTGATGAATGACATGAATGGGATATTATTTATGAATGAAATGCTGCTTTTATAGAGAGAGCCAGGCGTGTTATTTTTTCTATGACGTCATTTGAATGAATTTCAGTTGTTTTCGATGAAGTTTTCAAATATAATATATTATCGTAATATTATGATAATTCTAAAATTATTACCGATGAATGAATCACATTTTAGAGATGTTTAAACCAGGCAATTTATATTTCAATGCCGTCATTTGAATGAAGTTCATTTTTTTCGATGAAGGTTTAAGTTTTCAAATATAATAAATTAATGTAGTATTGTGATAAGTTTTAAAATATTACCGAGGAATGTATTGCAATTTAGACTTTTTTAAATAAGATTGCATTGAAGTTGGAAAGTGATTCATAATCAATGCTTTAAGCATGATTGATCTTTCTTGTTTTAATTTAATGTGATTTTTTGATAAATTTATTTCAAAGGTGTAGAATATCTCGAGAACGGTTCATGTTAGTGTTCTAAAGTTTATGTCAATCGTTTTCTAATGAAAAATTACACTAGAAATAATTATTTAAGTAACTTTACTGAATATGTTAATTTTTTGATAATTTTTTTTAAATTTTATTTCAAAATTTAGGAGGGTCCTGAATATTCTTTTGCGTGTAAAAACAATAGACTTAGCGATAGAATCAGCGATATAGATTCACTTATTGTGATTTTTGTACTAAATTTTATTCGGATTGCTCGATTCGTTCGTGAGATATCGTCTCCACACACACACACGCACACACACATACTTTCACACACGCACACATACTTTCATAAATACACACACATACTTTCATAACACACACACACATATTTTCATACACACACACACATACTTTCATACACACACATACACATACTTTCATACACACACAAACATACACACATATATCTCTTCAAAAACATCTGAGTCGGGTTCAGAAATGCTTGAAACGTGCTCTCCTGTCGAAAACTCCAATTCGAATTATCGACCCCGTCACAATATATTTATTATACACTAGCAGCATACCCGTTCTTCGTACGGAGTATATAATATAAAGAAACTTGAAATTCATAATCATGCCCAAATTCTTATAGTATACTAAATGACATGTTTAATCAAAATATTCTGTTAAAATATTTAATATAATGCTCCTAAAAAGAAGTTTAAGAATCTCTGTTCTCGCTATATAAAATTATCTTCATGGACATATCTGAAGAATAAAACATCTTGGACCCCTTATGTAAGCAAATATAAAAAAAATATGGAATTGAATCAATATATGCAAAATAAAAGCGTTAAAATTGTATGGGACCCGTACTAATTATATACGCGAATATTAGAAAATATAACCTGTATTAGTAGATTACATGTATAAATTGAAAATACCAATAAACCCGTAATCTTTAAATTTGAAGACAGTCATTTATTCCAATATATGTCAAAATTAAAGTGCTAAAATTATATGGGAAGATATACACGTACTACTTATAATGTCCGATTATTAGTAGAATATAACCCGTTTTGCAATATGAGTCTCAAATGTTTTTTGGTAAAATAAAACAGACGACGTAATAAATTGAATATATAATTAATCCCCTTAATCTTCATACCAGAAGACTGTACTTGATTCCAATATATATGCCAATATATGTCAAAATATATGCCAATATACCTGTACTACTTATATTCTCGTAGGTTAGAAGATATACCCGTGCATTCCTAGAAGATTACTCGTACAACGTACAATATGCGTGTGTCAGCAATTTTTGCCGCAATAAAACAATGGCGTAATAACTTAAAAATATCAATAATCCCTGAATCAATAATTCCGGAAAATATCAATAATAATAATGTTTAAACCTGAAGAGTATAATTGATATTATCCAGTCAAAATGAAATGGCAATGAAATTTATTTTATATACATATCTTCATTATTCAAATCGGAAAGGATTTAATAAAAATCGTCTGCCGCATAAACACATTGGATTTAAATCCGTTGCTAAGCGACATGATATCATTTGCTTCAAATAAATTAGTAGAAAAAATATCGTCTAAATAGTTATATTTCTATGGAACATTTGGCGACAGTTTCGTCAAATTAGCGACATTTTAAAAAATCGCCAAATTTATCGCCCAGTGGGACTGTAGAACTGACAGTTCCACTTTGCGACAAATTGACGAAATATCATCACAATACTATCCCCTAACAAAAAACAATTAATATCATTTATGTAGCGCCATTTTATCAATTTCAAGATATTTTTATAGATTTGAAAACATTTTTATCAATGTGGTGACATTTTAAAAATTCGCTAAATGTATTACTAAGTAGGATGGTTGGTCTGACAGATAAATGCTAACCAAACAACATTTCAGTGCACTCTTCTAACAAAACAAAAAAAATTTCATTAATATGTAGAAGACCTAAGCCACACGACCAACCCGAATGTTTATGGCAGCTGTTTGTGTGTCGTTTATATCAATTTGGCGACATTTCCGTCAATTTGGCAAAGTTTAAGAAAAGTTGTCAAATTAGCGATATCCCTCCAAATTCGTAGCTTTGAATTTGCAGATCTGAATGAAACATTCTTATCCCGTTTCAATATACTAAATGAAAACACTACAATTGTATTAGAAGATATACCCGCTCTACTCTTTTTCTGTTTCAACAATCGGCTATATGAATTTATTGGCTAAACACAATATATGAGTTTAGTAGCTAAATACGATATAAGCTTGAAAACTCTTTGCCAAAATAAATGAAATTGATGTACGCAGTCAGCAATTAATATAATTAAAAGAAAAATCAAACCGTCCATTCATAAGATATACTTTTATATCCATTTATCCATTTATTTATTATTTAAATCGAAAAAAATAATAAAAACATTAACAAACACATTTAATTTAATTGCGATGCCGAGCAACATGATATATCCTCCTAAAATGTTAAAATTTATTAACCACTAACAGCACACCCGTTATTCGTACGGAGTGTATAATTTAAAGAAACTTAAAGTTCGCAATCATGTGCAAATTCTGTTAAAATATTAAATTTATTGCTCCTAAAGAGAAGTTTAAGAATATATGTTCTCACTATGCAAAATTATCTTCACGATCAGATCTGAAGAATAAAACATCCTGCCCCCTTTTGTAAGCAAATTTACAGAAGAAAAAATAGGAATTGAATGAATATATGCAACCCCGTACTAATTATATTGTCGCAGATCAGAAAATATGCCAATGTGTTAGTAGAAGATTACCCGTATTACAATATGCGTCTCAAAAATATTTGCCAAAATAAAAGAGATGACGTAATAAATTAAAAACATCAATAATATCCGTACTCTTTATCCCAGAAGGTCGTAATTGATTCCAATATATGCCAATATATATCAAAACATATGTCAATATACCTGTACTACTTATATTCTCGTAGATTAAAAGATATACACGTGTATTTGTAGAAGATTCGTACAACATACAATATATGAGTTTAAACAATTTTTGTCATAATAAAATAATTGCATAATAACTTGAAAATATCAATAATCCTTGAATCAATAATCCCCGAAAATATAAATAATAATAATTTTTAAACCTGAAGACCGTAATTGATATTATCCAGTCAAAAATGCTATAAGAAAAATCAAATCGTTCTTTTCTAAAATATATTTTTATATCCATTTATTTATTATTCAAATCGAAAAAATAATTATTAAAATTAACAGACAGATTTAATTTAATTGCGTTTCTGAGTAACATGATATAAGATAGAATCTTATAACATGTTAAATATGTCATGTCTTATAACATAAACTGCGAAATTAAATAACGATTTTGATTTCTCTATACTTCTCATTGTTCCGTAAAAGCTTGTTTTAAATAAACCATGACCCATGGAGATAGATTTCCCCTTTAAATCATGTTTCAAACAATTCATTTTTTCAGAAAGTGACTAATTAACGCAAAAAATCTCCCATCAAACTCAGAGATTAAATTTTAATTCACTTTCAAACGATTTTCAAGCTTTTCGTTTGGATAAACCACGGAGTTAGGGAGTAGAACTCCTAGGAAAAAGTTCCGTTTTTCATTAATATCTCGACAACCCCAGGTCTTAGAAACTCGAAACTTGGACAAAATTTATGGAGGGATATTTCAAGGCTATTCACCAAATTTCATTAAATTCGGTTCAGCTGTTTTTCCGTGATGATGAGACAAACGAAAATTTCGTTTTTTACTAATATCTCGAGAACCACTGGTCGTAGAAACTCAAAACACGGATATAATTTTAAGTGGGGCTATTTCTGGGCTACCCACAAAATTTCATCAAATTCGGTTCAGCCGTTCTCCCGTGATGGTGTGACAAACAGACAGACAGACAGACAGATTTTCATTTTTATTTATATAGATTATACTATGTATATATGGAAAGTAATAAGTTGTAAGATAAAGTACGTTCATGGGACGCTTTAAATTCTTTTTGAATTTATCGTCCATTTCAATACAGACGGTTGATTTGAAGAGATTTTCCTGGTAAAGAACTGGATATGCAAGAAAGGTGGTTTTTTGGTGATATGATTAGGCGTGAATGCACAGAATACGTATCCTATGCGTGTAATACACAAAATGTATAAGATGTATATTCCATATTTTAAGTTATTGGGTTTAAAGCCTTTCCTTTCTCCAGTTACTAACGGAACAAAACTTTGAGTAGAAAGGCTGTAGCCAATCATGTAGTTATATTTTGTGCAATCTATGACGTTCATGAAATGCAAATAAAAATATTTAAGATTTTAAATATCTACTCAAAATAATTGTTAAATAAATAATTAAACTGATATAACAATTTAAATACATTTTTGTGAATGTCTTATATAATTAAATTTATGTAGATATTACTCAATTGTTAAACACATTTAAATACATTAAAGTAAAACAGGCAGAATTCGCGCTCCCCTGAATATATCAGCAGATATGAACATGTTTAGTACATTTTGACGCTCTTTAACACGAATGTCCAATATAAGTGCAATACCAGCAAGAAAATGTGTGTTCTGTGGCGCAACATTTCATTCAACCTTTGTGAAAATCAACAAGTCCCTCCTAACTACACAGCTGGTATCCAATTTCATAAAGATTGAGTTGAGGCTACACAAAACTGCAATGGCCAATTTTTATACTTGCAGTACCTGCCAAGAGATGGCGTTTCCAAATCTTTAGAATTGATTTGCTAGTGTTGGTGCCAGCAATATAGGTTTGTTCTGTAAGTATGAATTCTATTGTTCTACGAGTTTGAATTGAAGGCGAGCTTTAATTTGAGATAGTTTTTATTCGCCCTAATCTCAGATTTTTATCTGAAGGGAGAACCGTGTCTTGGACACTTACGCTTTTGCTAGATTTTATCTACCAAAAAAAAATACGAGAATTTGTAAATACATAATTCTAAAAACACGCTAAAGATATTTCCTATTTCCAATATATGGGTAATTTTCTCTAAGCGGGCTTTTCATCTTTCTTCTTACAATGTATTTTCTTTTATTTTCAACCTGTTTTCTGCATTGTATTTTGACATGGGTGATTTAAATTTAAAAAAAAGAAACAGTAGTAGTGATCATTTTGGGGAAATTAAATAGAAAATGCAATTTTTTTATTTTCAAGACAAGTAAATACAGCATGGCAGGGGAATGACATTTAATATAGGCAACTGATTTGTTAGTGTGTATAATATACTCGTATATATCATTAGAAAAAGTAAAAAAAATTGTTTTGCTTTAATTTAAATCTTACATTTAGAACTAACTTCTTATTTGTTTTATCTTCTAAAAAATCTAGTTTTTAAATGTAATTCACCTGTTCTAATGTCATTTCCTTGTCTACCAAGAAGACAGGTAAATGACGACAGGGGAATGACAATCATCTGATTTTACTTTCTGGTCATATGAGTTTTATTTGCATTTAAGCCTAACTTGGTATTCAGTTTGCTACACTAACTAGGCACATATATATGTTAAAAAAATTATTTACTTTTTTATTCTGAGGATAATTAGAGGCAGGTGAATGACAGGATTAAAACTACTTACCCAAAATTGTTCAGTTTTATAATATTTCCTTGCACAGAATGATAGCTAGAATATAGTCTTTCTGAGCATATGAGTTTTATTTGCATTTAAGCCTAACTTGGTATTCAGTTTGCTACACTAATTAGGCACATATATATGTTAAAAAATTATTTACTTTTTTATTCTGAGGATAATTAGAGGCAGGTGAATGACAGGATTAAAACTACTTACCCAAAATTGTTCAGTTTTATAATATTTCCTTGCACAGAATGATAGCTAGAATATAGTCTTTCTGAGCATATGAGTTTTATTTGCATTTAAGCCTAACTTGGTATTCAGTTTGCTACACTAACTAGGCACATATATATGTTAAAAAAATTATTTACTTTTTTATTCTGATTATAATTAGAGGCAGGTGAATGACAGGATTAAAACTACTTACCCAAAATTGTTCAGTTTTATAATATTTCCTTGCACAGAATGATAGCTAGAATATAGTCAAACTCTCGAAATGGTGAATATGGGCTTTAGTAAAAAATAATAATACTTTAATTATATTTTACTATCATCTATGTACAGAAAGAGGCATTGAAATTTAACGACAGGTAAATAACATAAAAGCTAGGTGACAGTTGCAAAAAATTAATTTGAAATATTGCTCGAATGCATAGTGGATTTTTATTTCTATTTGTATTTAAAATTTCCTAATTTAATATAAAACATCAAATTAAGAGACAAATAGAAAACGTAAGCTTGTAAATGAAGTTATGATTTCATTATTTGACTGTTGGGACACACAGGAGGATAACATTTAATAAAAAAACTTAATTTTCAATTCAAGTCATGCAAAATTTTATTAAAACACCTAGGACATGTAATACTCCCGTTTACAGAAAATGACCCATACACACATCAAACACAACCATCATTTTATTTAGTATTAAGGTTTGACGATTTGATGGATGTATTTTCTGTCCTTTATCTACCGAAAAAATACGACAAGTTTTAAATACATAATTAATCTCAAAATAAAGCTAGATATATTTTCTGCTTAATTTTTCTGTTTTTAAATCATCAACTAACGACTATGTATCTCTAGACTTTTATCTACAACAGTAAGTGCTGTAAGTGATAAATACGCATTAGTGCCATTTTTTGTTCCCAAATATTTAAGTTACCAATATGCATCACAACCAAAAGTTTAGTTAATATTAATAATGGACGATTTGATTGGCACATTTGCTGTCTTTTATATACTGTAAAGAAATATCAGAAGTTGTAATTAAATAATTAATCAAAAGATCCCATTAATGATATCTCCTGTTCCCGAATTATTAACTTAATAAACCAATCGCAATCATACGTCTGTTTAGTATAAATGCCAAACAATTTCTGACAAAAGTAAAGATTGAGAAAGATGTGAAAAAACATATTGTTTACACACTTTGCCCATTTTTGATGTGACACATGTTATATTTTCTTGTATGATTCCGGACATTCGTTTAGCAAGCACTGTGTAATTTAAAGACTTCTCACGTTCCGTGACTAATGCTGCCGTACTTCCCATGAAAGAAAATTTCTCAACCACTTTTGATATAGTCGGTGATTCTGAGAGTTAAGTTTTCTCTGGTGAAGATCTAGAGAAGTAATGGATGGTTAATTTACGGTGCTGAGAAATGAATTGTATTTCTCATTTTTGTTATATAATTTCAGTGAGGATGGAGTCATTTGGGTAAAAACATTAAAATGATGCCAATTTTATTTGCAATGTCCACTTCGATAAAAAGAGCTTGCAATTTTGCCCAGCAGCTCAACGGTAGAGCGTCGGCTGGGCAGTTCAAAGATATAGGGTTCGATTCCTAGTTGGGGCAGCAAGGTTCCTTACAATGTCGATGAACAAATCAACTCTGTAGGTTATTGCAAAGATGTCTAAAGTCTGAAAGTGGCCCTAGATTGATCAGTAGGGAGTCAGTGGACTGTAGAATATGGGTCGCTTATTTCAAATGGAGAGGATAACGGTCACACTGGAAGCTAACCTGGAGGATAAAAATAGCTTTCAATAGGCTAACCTGCGGTAAAAATAGCAGGAGGTGATCAGTAAGATTGTCAGTTGGACGCCAATCTGACATTAGAGAGTGGAGAATGAAGAGTCCACATCGACAATAAGATCTTGCAATTTGTTTAAAGTAGTTAGAGAGTCGGCTGGCCAGTAAGTAGATTCAGGGTTCGATTCCTGGTTGGGGCTTCAAGGTTGTTTACATATTGCTTACTAATTTTCGTGAAACATTATGCACCACTTATTGAGGAAACCAACGTCAGTTTTCCCGATTTAGATGTATTGCATTTATTTGCATTTATTGCAAATATTGCATTTATTTTCAATATTAAAATCAACTTTCAATATTTTCAATATTTTCAAAATTAGTAGTCAATAGTACTGTAGACAATTTTTAGTGCAACATTGAACGGAAGTTTTTAACGCTGTAGGCATGGTGTACTATAGGTAATTTTTTAACACGGTGGGATTGTGCAATATTCACTATCTTACACTGAGCAGAAACATAAGTATTTTATCTTAGTTGCACAGTATGGCTTTACTAGGCCCCTAGGAAAGTCTTTTATCACGCCAATAACTTTGTAGGTTATGATCTAAAAATGTACACGTTAGGTCTATCTATAGAAAAGTGGACATGCCGAATCGAATAAAAGTGATTGAAGCGTCCCTACAGGAGAATTAAAAAGTTAAGATAACTCGATAATGAAAAAATATAGACGAAAACGCCAATTACATAGTCTTAGAACATTCTCTAACTAGTAGAAATCAAAACCAGGAACGAATGAAATGCATAAACGGAAGACAATAAACTCATGTCAAAGATTTGTATCATCTGTATGTCTGATATTGTGACACCAACAATACTTGTTAAAGTACACGGTAATATTCTCTGTGGAATTTAAATTTGGCTTGTCTCTGACAAAGGGCTTTTTAAGCAGATTCTGAATTACATTTATGTTCCTACGACAAGGCAACTTCACATTCCGGATAGTAATCCCTATGACGTTTGGTTGTGAGGACACATAAAAAGAGGGATTTCAAGGACCTGTTGCAGATTTAGAAACCTTCAAACCAATATCACAATACATGTGAGGAGCATCACAGAGGCTCAGCTACTATCGACCGTTAAGTACAAGTTCCTCGCCTTCAAGGTTTTCAACTTCAGAATGCGCCCACAAGGATCAGTATCCCTTGCATAGTTAATGTTAATATATTTGTACAGCAATAGTGTCTTGTACAAATAAAATATGTGTTGCTTGCAATGATACAAGTATTATAGTGGCATTTTAGTGATATGCCTTTACGGAAATACCTTTGTGTGACCTGAAATTCCAGTATGTCAAATTTTGTTGCACTTGGATTGAAAAAGCTCTTTAGACAATGTTGAATTAGAGCTATTAATTTTGACGATTTTTCTGTTCACAACCAGTTCTTGGAATATACTTGGCAGAACTGCATTTGTTTATTTAATTATTTCGTGAACAAAATATGTCGATCAGAATATTTGCCTAATATTTTTGACTACCGGGGGACCGCATTCAAATTTGAATGATGACCATTTATATGGTCATCATTCAAATATGACCATTTATATGGTCGTCATTCATTCTTAAGGGATCACAGGGCTTTCAAATTTTAAATGTAAAAAAGGACATTACGATATTTAAAATTTTAACAGTGATGAAGTGTACATTTTATAAATACACTTTTTTGTAGTGATAAATATATGTTTTATTTCAGTGTTCAATTTTGTTTAAGTATGATATAAAAAGAATATCTTTATATTGACAATTACGAGTGGAACAAAATTATTTGTCAAACAAAACGATTGTATGACAATTTGAGCGTAATATTACTAAGAAACGTTTTACACCCAAAGCAAAATGTAAGTATCTAACTATACTTAAAGAATCTTTGCTTATTATGAACTTACCTTAATATGTACTTAGCGTATATTTCAATTTTTCTAATGCTACACTTAACTTTTCCCAAATGTTCCCCTAAAATTTCAGTAACATAACCTCTTAAAAATATTTCTGCAACAAGGAAACAAGATATAATTTAGGTTTATTATAAAAAATGAAACTATCATGATGATTAGAGTTATCTTGCACACAAGTTAAAAAACATCACATTCTGAGAGAAACGTCTTTAAAGATGCTTTTAAATACATTTTCCCCTTTATAACCAACTGCATTTTGAGCTACAGCGCTAATATATACAAGAATTATTTTAAGCGAATTATTTTAAGATGCTTAGACAAATTTATATTTCCATATATATTTAAAAAGTAAAACAAACTTTTTGGAGGTTTAACAGTCCTATGACCATTTAAAATAAGTTATGTATTCTTCAACTTATACAATCCCATACAGAAAATGACCATACCTTCATATCGAATTTTATATAATCCACATAGAAAAAAAAATCTCCTAATGAATCTAAAAATTCCATTTTTTTCTCTAGTAACAAAGTTCCCTAAAGTTCCCCTAAAACCGCTTTGACATTACCGTACTGAGCTACAACTCTAATAATTATAAGAATATCATCAAGCGAATTATTTAAAGAAGTTTAGAAAAATTGATATTTCCATACATATGTTATAAAATATCATATTTTTATAGGTTTTACTGTCCTGTGACCCATTAAAATAAATTATGAACTTTTTAACTTGTTTGTCCCATACAGAAAATGATCATATCTTTATATCCGATTTAATATAATGCACATAGAAAAAAAAAGAATATTCTAAGGATTTTTTTTCTAGTAACTAAGTTCCCATATGTTCCCTAAAGTTCCCCTAAAACCATGGCAACATTACTGGGCTACAACTCCAGTAATAAGAATATTTTTAAGCGGATTATTTTAAATTGGTTAGGAACATATATATTTCCATACATATATTTTAAAAATCATATTTTTATAGTTTTATCTGTCCTGTGATCCCTTAAAATAAATTATGCACTTTTCAGCATGTTTGTACCATACAAAAATGATCATATATTTATATCCGATCTTATGTAATGCACATACATATAAAAAGAAGCTTCTAATGTATGTAAAAACTCTATTTTTTTAGTAACAAATATCCCCCATAATTAAAAACCACCGCGCATTATCATACTGGGCTACAATTCCAGTAATTATAAGAATATTTTCAAGTGAATATATATATATATACATATATATATATATATTAGAAATATGTAATAATAAAAATTATGTAATAATAATAAAAAAAATCAAGTAATATTAACAACACCATAGAAGCAAATTCACGGCCATAATGCCGATAAGAGAAGTGAATAGCACCAGTCCAAATTCGATGATTAGTCAGAGTTAAATTCCTCCTCAGGTCTGAGTATTTAATTCTAACTAACCCAAACACAAGCCTGCTTCAGATAGAGCAATAGTACATTACCATAAATACTCCAATCCAGACTACAGGCATGAAAAAATGAAAAAATGAAATTAGGATACATTAAGAAAATGTGTATTACCATGCGGCATGAACCCTTCTTCCTCCACCACGTGTATACACGATCAACCTCAACAGCTTATTTATCTAGAAGCACCGGAATGAACAAGTCGAAATTCTACCAGGGAGGCTGTACGAATGTTCACAGTAATACTCCCAGACCCGTCCAGTGAGTCTAAGCGAGAAGACCGGACAAGCAATTCAGAATATGAACATCCCAAATATGCAATCCTGAATATGAACATGAATCAAAGATGAAAATTCTTACTAAACAAGTAATTCATATGAAAACTAGATAAACGAGAATACCACTATACACTATTATAAGGGCGCTCAAATCGTTGTTTCAATACTGGAAAAAGTTACAATTTTTTTTGCGAAAATAAAATTCAAAATATTAATGTAATGCATCTTATTTTCCGATTTTTCTAATTTTCTGACTTAGTTTATTATATTTCATTTTTATTTATTTATATAATTAATAAATGATTATATATATATTTTATATATATATATATATATATATATATATATATATATATATATATATATATATACATATATATATATACATATATATACATATATATATATACATATATATATATATATATATATATATATACATATATATATACATATATATATATATATATATATATATACATATATATATATACATATATATATATATATATATATATACATATATATATACATATATATATATATATATATGTATAAAGATGTTTGACTTGTTTTAGTTTCAAATATCACGACTGATGGTAGTAAATTATTCCCTTTGTAAAAATAAAGCGCTTAAGCTGCTGATAATTTTTAAGGTACTATTTAATTGAAGTATTTTTATTTTACTTGTATTATATATATACATGAGATAGATCATTTATAGAATATGTTCTGCATAGCTGAAGTGAAGAGATGGACTTAAAAGTTTTGCACGATGAGCTAGGCATTCTCTAGCTCCAAAAATAAAATTGAAATTGAGCAAAGTGAAAAGCATTTCCGAAACCATGTACGTTATTAATTCATAAACACCAATTCATAAACGTTTTAAATTCACAAACACCAAAATACCCGTCCAACCTTATTTTTTCATTTATTAATACACATTTTAATTTTAAATTCAACACCTTGTTACAATTACAGCAACATTGACAGATCTTTCTCACATATTTTTAAACAATTTTAAATAATTTTTCATCTCCATGTTTCACTTCTAACAGTTGAAATCTTCATATATAGAATTAACTGTAACCTGTTTTGGATTAAAGTGCTTAGTCAGTATCACGTAATCTAAGATGTTATAACGAATAAGGGGTAAATACATATATATTATTATATTCTTATACCTTTTCATTACATTATATTCTCCTTAAAATTCTAAGCCACACGCTGGTATATTTGGTTATTATATTTTATTTCTTATATATCTGATCCAATTTGTATTTACTTCTACGTCGGGCCATGTGCATTATTTCTGATATACAATTTACAGTAATGCAGACAGAAACGTAGAATCAGAAGTAACGAAACATGTATGACCTTAGATAACGTACATGGTTTTGAAAATGCTTTTCACTTTGTTCAATTTCAGTTTTACTTTTGGAGTTAGAGAAGGCCTAGCTAATCGTGCAAAACTTTTAAGCCCATCTTCCTTTCACTTCAGCTATACAGATCATATTCTATACATGATCTACCTCAGGTATATATAATACAAGTAAAATAAAAATTCTTCAATTATGTATATACATATATATATATATATATATATATATATATTTAAAATATCAATATCATTTTTAGACGTTTAACACTCCTATAATCCCGTAAAATAAATTGTGTATATTTCAACGCGTTTTGTTGCATACAAAAAAGTGATCATATCTTCATATCCCATTTTATATAATGCACATAGAAATAAAAATAATCTCCTAATGAATCTAAAAACTCTTTTTTTTTCTCGTAACAAAGTTCATCCATGATTAAAAACCACCGCGACATTATCGTAGCTTAAATAATTGAACTTGACGAAGATAAAGGTATTTAACCACATTAGCCGCTAATATCTTCACCAAAGCACCCCATAGTTAAGAGGATTGGAAGATCTTGGGATCGAAGAATTAAACGCTGAGTCTTAAGCAGATTAATTTAAGCCCATTACGTTGATGACGGGAATTGGTGTCATTATCTGGGAATTTGGAATTTTTTTAATAATTAGAATCTGAATAGATGCTTGTTTTTCGGAGATTTAGAATATTTAAATTTTTACCAACGGTAATCAAGTTGGAAAGAATTAAAATATATATTATGTAAGAAAAATATTTTACTTTCCCTATATACATAGTATAATGCATGGGGAAAATATTGTGATGGGGACTCAAATTCGAATTCCAGTTTTCCACGAAAGATCACGTTTCAAGCATCCTTGAACTCGAATCGAATGTTTTTACTATGCCGTCTGTATATATATGTATGTGTGTATGCGTAAGTATATGCGTTTGTGTGTAAGTACTTGTGTGTGTGTATGTGTAAATATGTGTGTACGGTGTGTGTGTATGTGTGTGTATGTGTGTGTGTAAGTATGAGTGTAAGTATGTGTGCATATGTGTGTGTGTAAGTAAGAGTGTAAGAACGTGTGTATGTGTGAGTATGAGTGTAAGTATATGTATGTGTGTACGTAAGTGTATGTGTTAGTGCGTGTATCAGTGAGTCTGTGGAAGCGATTGCTCATGAACGAAATTATTAATTATTTAAAATAATTATTTAAAATATTATGATTTTTACCAACGGCAATCAAGTTGGGAAGAATTAAAATATATATGTAAGAAAAATATTTTACATTCCCTATATACATAGTATAATGCATAGGGAAAATATTGTGATGGGGACGAAAATTCCAGTTTTCCACTAAAGATCACGTTTCAAGCATCCTTGAACTCGAATCGAATGTTTTTGCTATGACGTCTGTATGTATATGTATGTGTGTGTGCTTAAGTATATGCGTGTGTGTGTGTAAGTACATGTGTGTGTCTAAATATGTGTGTACGGTGTGTGTGTATGTGTGTAATTAAGAGTGTAAATATGTGTGTGTGTCTAAATATGTGTGTACGGTGTGTGTGCATGTGTGTAAGAGTGTAAATATGTGTGTGTGTGTAAGTAAGAGTGTAAGAACGTATGTATGTGCGAGTATGAGTGTAAGTAGATGTATGTGTGTATGTAAGAGTGTGTGTTAGTGAAATCAGTGAGTCTGTTGAAGCGATTGCTTATGAACAAAATTTAGTACAACTGTTACAATTCATGAATACTCGAAGCCTTGATTTTAAATGCAATCGAATGTTCGGAAGACCCTTAAATTTTCAAATGAAACTTTTTAAAAGATAATTAAAAACTCAAAACTTTTAACGATGTTACTTGAATTACAATTTCTTATGGAATTTTTCATGCGAAAACGAACGCATGAACCGTTCTTGAACAACATCAACCGTTCTTGAGATATTCCATGTTTCTCTAAAAAATTCATGAAAAATATGACGTAAAACTAATAAAAGTATTAACTATCGGAAAATACGTTCACTTTTTATGTAACATTATGGTACAAATGTGTTAACATCATTTTTGTAGATCTAGTTCATTCCATTCATTAGAAAAGTTATTTGTATAATAGTTTTGTATTTTTACGACCAACAATTCGTCAATAGTTATTTATATATAAGAAAAGCTCTCTTGATCTGTGCGTAACACTTTGTGATAAATTCGGCGAATTTTACGACTTTTGCAAAATATCCGCAATATGGCGATATGTTGGCCCAAATTGACGAGAATATTGTTTAAATTGCAAAAATGACGACAGATTGATAAAATAATTATTAAAATATTTCAAAGTATGGACTATATTGCTTACTGCAGACGCTATCGATATTGCTAACTGTCTATTTAGAGTTGCGCAAAAATTTGTAAATTAGATTAAAGTTAAAGAAATCAAACTTAGTACTTCGAAATCGTTGTACAATTTGTCATCCTAAAAAGAGTCAACTGTACATTTCAACTTTAAAAACATTGTGTTGTGGGTATTATATACATCATGTTTTCACAGTGAAAGAAGTAAATTTATTACATTATAAAACCATGTGCTGCCAACATCCGATTTTTTTTCTACGACTTAAAATCTACTTGATGTGTTAAAGTTCAGATTAACACAAATCATTTTTGTGATTTTAGGAAAAATATGTGATAACGACTTATTTAGAATTACGGCTATGATATGATGCAAAATATATAATATGTTATAATGTGGTATGTATAACGGGAGGATGTTATAAAGCCGACAGAAGAAATAATCCAATAGCTAGAGTGGCACAAAACTGACAATTCTAGGTGAGCAATTTATGATGGGGCAAATTATTTTTTTTATTTCTAGCAGCAGCACTTGATACAAATCATTCACTGGTGTACAAATACACAACATCAAAAATACAGGAGAAAAACTATTACAAGAAACAAGAAACATGAACAAGCCACAATAACAACAATAAAATAAAATCTGATGTGGGCAACACATGACTTTCCTTATATAATGTAATGAATTTACTACTTTTACAGTAAAAAATAGGTTTTTCTTATAGTAGATAATAATATTCTTTCCAAGATATTGAATTTTCGACAATTAGTCGTCATTTTCATTGATTTAGCATCATTTTATCCATTTGGCGAGATTTTCATAAATTTGGCAACATTTCAAAAAAGTCGCCAAGTTGGCGACATTCCGCCAAATTCGTCGCCAAAATCTCTGCTGTAAGAAAAAAGTTATTCTTACAGCAGATAAATGACTATTGGCGCTCAAATACAAAAGTATTATTCAAAGTATATTTTTTCATGAATGGAACGATCTAGATCCTCGAGAATGATGTCACTCAATTTATGGCATGGTATTACATATCAAAAGTGAACATGTTTCTCAATAGGAATTTTTTTTTATGTGACTTTGCATAATTTTTTTGAAAAATGCACAATATATCGAGAACGGTTCATGTTAGCGTTCTAAAATTTATGCCAATCGTTTTCTAATGAAAAATTACATAAGAAATGTCTATTTGCGTAACTTTATTAGCGGTTTTGATTTTTTGACGATTTTTTCAAAATTTCATTCGAAAATTTAGGGGGGTTCTGAACATTCGATTACGTATAAAAACAATAGGCTTCCAGTGTTTACGGATTGTGATTTTTGTACCAAATTTGGTTCAAATCGGTCCATTCGTTCGTCAGTTATCGTCTCCACAGGCTCACTGACACACACACACACACACAGACATCACTTCAAAAATGTTTCATTCGCGATCAGGGATGCTTGAAACGTGCTCTCCCGTCGAAAACTCGAATTCGAATTTTCGACCCCGTCACAATACTTTCTTTATACATTATGTATATAAGGAAAGTAACAAATATAGAAAATACATGGACGGTAGCCAGAAACACAAATTCAAAACAGTCAGACAGCTTGAAGGGCCTGCATCCTCTCCCTTGCACTCCAATACCTCTTGTACATGTCACCAGAGAGTCCAGGACAGTTCATTAGATGATCATCGTTCATAGCTGCGTTAGTACCACACACTACACAGTTTGGACTTGATATTCGGTTAAATCTATGAAGATGTTTAGCTAAACAGTCGTGGCCAGTTTTCAGGCAAAACGCGGCAACTGCATGACATCTCGGAAAACTGGGGATCTTATAAAGCGTAGACTTCCAAGTCTTGTTTTCGATTAGCCTCGACTGTACAGATTCAAAATTATTTTTTATAGTATGTTTAATGATTCTTGTCATAGTTGTATAAGTGACTGACTTTTTAGGGATTGAATAATTCCTCTTCCTTCTTTCGCCAGCAAATCAGCCCTCTCATTACCAAAAATTCCACAATGAGAAGGGATCCACTGAAGCACAATGATCTTCAGTTAGGTTTTCAAAATGTTCAGATTCATACTGCAGTCCCGAACTCTTGAGGAATCCACGCAATTGAAATTGATAACCGCTTGAATTGCAGCCTTTGAGACGGAAAAAATCACTGCATTAATATCAAGAAAGATCAATCATGCTTAAAGCATTGATTATGAAACACTTTTCCAACTTTAATGCAAATTTATTGAAACATGTCTAAAATGCAATGCATTCCCCGGTAATATTTTAAAACTTATCACAATACTACATTAATTTATTATAATTGAAAGCTTAAACCTTCATCGAAAAAAATGAACTTCATTCAAATGTCGGTATTGAAATAGAAATTGCCTGGTTTAAACATCTCTAAAATGTGATATTTTCCTCAGTAATAATTTTAGAATAATCATAGTACTACGATAATTTAATTTATTTGAAAACTTCATCGAAAACAACTGAAATTCATTCAAATGACGTCATAGAAAAAATAACACGCCTGGTTCTCTCTATAAAAGCAGCATTTCATTCATAAATAATCTCCCATTCATGTCCCATCACAATACTATAATAATTAATTTTATTTAAAAATTAAAACCATGGAGCTACAAGTAATTAAACTCTATACTTAAAACATCATCGAAAAAAATCGTCCTTCTCTTTGTAAAATCAATGCATATTTCATTCATATCAGCTATGCAGACTTCATGAACTAAATGATTTTGTGTTAAAGAAATATAGCAATTCTAATACAACTCATTCTACATATTTTGCTGTTTACATTTTACATAGGTGAAAAATAGGCTTCGTTGTAGAAATAATCAAATTTGGATGATCATTTAAACTCAAATTTATTGTAATTGCGTTGTTTCAGTATGTAGATGCACAGAATTTAAGCAAAATTAAAGTGGTTTTAGGACGGATACAGCACTCAATAAGAATTAAAAAGAACTTTAAAAATCACGATTTTGAGACAATATGGATGCCATACATCATTTTGAAGTGGGTCACGTGATCTTTTCATATCATGGTCACGTGATCGCTTCATGTAAGAGGTGTTATAATTATTTTAATTTATTTTTAAAAAACTACTGAATATAATTCGGTGAATTTTTTTTGTATATTTTATGGAACAATTTGAATATCACCTAAAATTTTCGAAGCAGTTTGTGAATTTTAAATCCGCTTAAAAAATGTTTGAAAAATTAGGTCCCATAGGGCTCAATGTATTTCATTTTTTCAACCCGGGTTCAATCCAAATCTAATTGGGTGATATTATTCATTTATATTCCCATAGGTCCTACAGACCGTCTGAACAATATACTAAAATTTCATTTTGATCAAGTCATTTTTACGGCAGTTATCGTTCTAACGGATAGACAGACAGACAGAATGAACATAGTCATAAACACTTTTCAACTTTGTTGTAAAGTGTGAAAAACCTCTGTACTCAACAATAGATGTTGAGTGGCTATTCTGATGGCCTCAACCTCACCTTCGAAGGAAGATAGATGCATGTGGACCAAGAGATACCCGATATGAAAATATATCCGAGTAAACACCGGCCCCCGTCTTGAGTCTTTAATCTTCTTCCTTGGAGTAAATTATAATTCCTCCAATTTTTGGTTGTAGGTAATCGAATTAGTTTTTAATATAAATATAAAGCCTTCTGTTGAAAAACATTTTCTAATGGAAAATTAATGGGCAAATTATGTTCCCCAAATTTTTACAATGCTGGTGATATACGTAAAATTGTCAGCTATGATATAAGTATAATAGCAGGAATGGTAATATCAGTGGCAATGTTTAATGAAAGATAATGCATATGTAATTATAGAATGTGTTACAAAATATTATGTATATTGAAAAGAGCTATTAAACCAACGGATTAAACAACGGAAAAACTGGGCTTGCAGCATACCCGAAAGTTTAAAGTGAACAGTTTACAATAGAACAAGCATGTTCCCCGTATTTTTATAGTCTTTATGCTATGTTTTCAGATAAAAATCAAAATCAATTGAAAACACTTCATATATCACCTCATAGATAACTGTACGTGCAGGCCCACGGGTCAGCCAGTAATGGACGTCTTTCTTACCCGTCTAATAAATGGACAGCTTTATGCCACTCCTGATTGATGTATAATACTAAATCTTATCTATCAAGTAATTATTTTCGTTTCAACAATAAATCACGTTTTTTATGCATTTTCAGCTGATGCAAAAAATGCAAATCTCCCGTAATTTCATTTTTTCTAAATGTTTTAAGAACATCCTCTTTAAGATTTTGAAATCAAATACATGTATTTTGGCGACAATCACAATATGCAGCTGGAAACCCTGTAATACTTAACGAAAAATGATCTTGGGTTTTCTGTACTCTTTTGAATATTCTAAAGAAATATTTATTAAATTTAGCATTTGAGAAAATAACTTAGGAAACAATAAATTCATGTGCATTGTACCCTCTTCAAAGACAAATCTTCATTTGGTTTCTTTAGAGGCAAATATTCACTTTCAATCGTCAGCCGGGAATGTTGAATTGCAATTTCAAGATGTAGTTTTTGTATGTTTTGAAAGATACATATATCCTTGAATGAGGTTTTAAATAATGGTATTTAAATTATTATCATCTTTCATACGCCATTCAAAATAAAATAAACCTAATTTTGTTTAGAAACTTTTATGACTCTTCGATAAGGCAAAATATTATAGAATGGAAGTGTATTTTTGAGTATTTCAGAACTAATCCCAAAGGAGAGTTAAATGCAGTAAGACGCAGAAAGCATCACCTATACCACTGAGAGCACCATCATTTATTTTATACAACATTCATTTAACAGACAATACAAACAATTTATACCATTTGTTTTTCTTGAATTCTTAGTTTTATCCATCCAAGAATAGTTTTTACTGCTGATCAAGCTAGATCGAATGATTACCAGAATAAGTTCCAACATCAAAATACTTTTTAAAACGTTTTTTGTAGTTTTCCGTAAGTTTAGACTCTATATATAATATTGTATAAAGTCCCATGCAAAGGGAACTTCCCCTTATACCCAAAGTGATGTAATTATAAATTCCGTCCTGCTAAAAAGCATACAATCACGTCTCCTAACTTCCAGAGAATTATATACAGACACAAAGGTAGAAGTTAACAACAATATTTATTGACCAAAATTACATGGCTTTATGTCTGAAGAAATAAATTAAATAGTTCTTGTACATGGAACACTTTACCGGAATTATACATACGTATCTGTATTCATACGTATCAGTATTCATACTATTCGCCGTCCTTCGTGTTACATAAATCCAAATGAAACACGCGATATGAACACTATATTACCTCCAGGATAATTGCCTGCTACGAACGCGAACTGTGTATTATTTGTTGTCAAGTCGAACATGCGCCTAAGACCTTGGCAACTGGAGATATCTCTAAGGATACTTTGTCGAAAACATTTCCCGCACAGACACACCTCTGGAACTTACTTCCTGAACATGATCTACTGAAACTTGCTTCCTAAATAGAATCAGCACGCTTGTCCAGTCATCGCTATGATTGTTCACTGAATTCGAAGATTTGATAAATTTGTAGTTTACGGTAAAATCATAAATTGATGCAAATGAATGATATTATAATACATATGTCAATATGACCTCATAATTGTTATGTACTTTCCAATCAAAAGAGGAAGCAGAAGATGCGATCTATTAAGTTAAAATTCTTTGTGTTGTATCCTGAAAGCAAAATGTTGATTTACGTCTAATCAACTTGTTACTTCAGCAACATTTTTGCGATCTTGTCCCAAAATATGTTTAGAAATATTCTTTGCGGTTTTAGATACATTTAAGCGGTGTTTCTAATAACTACGATGCCCTATTTGATAAAAAGGAAGATGAGGTGTATTTCACAGAAAGTTTTTTGTATTGGATCAGAAAATAAAAGTTTTGGGTTGCGTCTAATAAACGTATTCGTACAACATTGGCACATCATCCCAGAATATTCTACATATCATATATTAGAATGAAACAGTGATTACTTTTTCTTTCCGGAGTTTGGATTATTTGCCATATTTAAGTCATGAAGGGTGATTGATATGCCAATTAGCTAATTCTTAATATTTATATTACATTTAAACTATCTTTATATAAAAAATTTGCAATGGAAAAACAACTGCTAATGATTTTGAACATGATCTATGAAACATCTATGAAACAATCTATGAAACATGTTTATCTATGAAACAATTTATTTATTTATTCTATAACAGTAGTTAAGGAGAGTCAAAAAATGTTCCGAACATATTTTTATATATTTAGGCGGTAAAAATAAAGTAAAATATGTGTTTTTTGCATTATTTGGAATGCGTTGCTCTTGTATAAAGCTTTAGAACAAAAATATTATAAGCAGTTTTTTTTTCTAAGCATTTAATGTGATCCTTGGCAGTAAAAATTACGAAAACGATATATCTGTAGATTATTTGGATTATCAGTAATCCCAAGGGACTTCTATATGCAATAGTACGTAAACAGAAACGTATAGTACATAACAGGTCATCAACTCATATATTATTGTATACAACATACATTTTGCTGCTAATACAAATAAATACAGACAATTCATTCGATAAATTTATTTTTATATATTTGGTTTTATCTGCTTTTCGAGAATGATCCTTAATGATGTGTAGAGTACTAAAAATTTATGAGGCGTAAGTCAATAAAACTCTCCTGAATCGTAAGTATGTCTAGCACAGGTGATGATTGTAAACAAAGGTACAAACTTCAAATAACTTTTAAGAAAAATTTTATCTCTGGATTCCTGAAGGTTTAAAATATTTATTCATCGACATATTTTTTTATATTTTTAATATTCATTTTTAAAAACTCGAAACCATTTTGCATTAATTTCGTATTATACCCTGGTCCAAATTACCAAATACGCCTCTTACATTGATCGACTAAAATATCCATACTAAATTTAATTTAAATCGTTTGATTTCCTTCAAATGATACCGAAACCACACACTAACAGACAGATGCACAGACAAATAGGCGGACATTTATCCCGGTACTATTAAAAATGTATTTTTATGTTACACATATGTACACGGTAACACATTTATATAAGCATTGGTTACCAATGGCAAAACCTAATGTTATTCTAACTTGTACTTACTAAAAATAAATACTCGTTTTACTGTTATTTATGATATAAATTATGTGACTTATCTCTCTGTTTATCTATCTATCTATCTTTGGGTAACACTTGGCGTAATTTTGTTGTCGAAATTGGGAGAATATCGCCAAACTAGCGAGATTTTTAAAATGTTGCCAATTGATAAAAATGTCGCCAAATGGATAAAAATGTAGCCAAATTGCTTAAAATGATGACTAATTGATGAAAATGCAATATCTTTGAAAAAATATAAGCATCTACTTTAAGAATAACCTATTTCTCCGTCTGTAACACTTGGCGAAATTCTGGTGACAAATTTTGGCAGCATATCGCCAATTTGGTGAGTCTTTTTAAATGCTGCTAACCTGACAAAAATATCGCCACATTGATAAAATTGATGCTAAATCAATGAAATTGACGAATGATGAAAATTCAATATCTTGGAAATAACATAACTAACGATTATATGAAGAACTCATTTCTCTGCTCGTCCGTAATGCTTGACGAAAAATTTGGCGGGATATAGGAAACTTAGCGACTTTTTAAAATATTGCCGAATTGACGAAAATGTCGCCAAATTGATAAAATTGCCACCAAATTGATAAAAATAAAGCTAAATGGGGGCAATGCTTTATAAATTTTTGATTCTGTCATATGACGGGCATACATTCTAGTTGATTCAGATAGGCATTTAATCCAGTTCAAATAAGACTTTTATGTAAAATCTTGTAGAAGTATAATTGCAATATCTGCAATTGTGTGCAGTCAATTTCCTGGCATGCTACATTCAACAAAGTAGAACAATTGAAGGCAAATCTTTTGAGAAGGAAAAGCCTGTCCCAAACTTGTCCAAAAGTACCTAAGTATATCCCCAAGTCTTGAGTTAATATTATTAAAATATTGTCAGAGTATATATGCAACGTTTTCAATTGCGTGTTGTCAAATTTGTGACTTGTTGTATTCATTGCAGTAGATGTTAGGGTTACATATCAACTTAATGAGAAGGTAAGGTATGTATAAAAATGTCCTCACAGTACTAAAACACATCTCCACGTCTTGAACAAATATTATTCACATAAAATATCGCCAGAGTATACTTTTACTGTCTTCAACTGCGTGTAGTTAAATTTCTGAGATGCTATATTCATCAGAATAGAAATTAGGAATACAGAAGTCTTTATGCTAGAACCAATATTTTTAAATCGTATCGCTAAAACTTGATTGGCTTCGATCTTGTCAATACCATTTTAGTTGTTACTATATTTTAACTTGGTTATTACTTTCCTTATATACATAATGTATAAGGAAAATATTGTGACGGGGTCAAAAATTCGAATTCGAGTTTTCGACGGGAGAGCACGTTTCAAGTATCCCTGATCACGAATCAAATATTTTTGAGGTGATGTCTGTGTGTGTGTGTGTGTGTGTGTGTGTGTGTGTGTATGTGCGTCAATGAGACTGTGGAGACGTTAACTGACGAACGGATGGACCTATTCGAAAGAAATTTAGTACAAAAATCACAATCCATAAACACTGGAAGCCTATTGTTTTTATACGCAATCGAATGTTCAGAATCCCCTAAATTTTCGAGTGAAATTTTGAAAAAATCGTCAAAAAAGTAAAACCGCTAATAAAGTTACGCAAATAGACATTTCTTATGTAATTTTTCATTAGAAAACGATTGTCATACATTTTAGAATGCTAACATGAACCGTTATTGAGATATTGCACATTTTTAAAAAAATTATCAAAAAGTCATAAAATAAAAAAAAAATGTTTCCTATTGAGAAACATGTTCACTTTTCATATGTAATATCATGCGATAAATTGGGTGACATCATTCTCGTGGATTTAGCTCGTTTCATTTATGAAAAAAGATACTATGAGTAATACTTTTGTATTTGAACGCCAATAGTCATTTATCTGCTGTAAGAATAACCTATTTCTTCGTCCATTACGCTTGGCGATATTTTGACGACGAATTTGGTGGAATGTCGCCAACTTGGCGACTTTTTTAAATGTTGCTAAATTAACGAACAAGTCACCAAATGGATAAAAATGACGCTAAATCAATGACCACTCATTGATGATGACGACATGGAAAATGACGACTCATTGACGAAAATTCAATATCTTGGAAAGAATATAAATAACTACTGTAAAAATAATCTATTTTGTTTACTGTAAAAGCAGTAAATTCATTGCATTATATAAGGAAAGCCATGTGCTGCCCACATCAGACTTTTTTTTCTTTTTTCGATGTATCTTAATTTTGCTAAAAGATTAAAGTTGCGATTTTTAGATAATGTAGTATTTAAAAATCTCAATACCTAGAGCCTTTAGTTTTGTAATTAAATAAACTAGAACATGCAAGCTGTTTCAAGTCCAGTCCGAGCAGACACTGCCCAGTCACTGACTGCAACACTCCAGGATGTATACTTCAACCATATCACTTTCACTCTAAAGATGTGTAGTACATTGAATAAGTTGTGTATTATATTTTTAAACATTTATTCCTGACAAGTAACAATACTTTTCTGAAATTTCTATAAAAACTTATATCTTAAATAGAATGCATTACATTTTGAAAAAATCTGATGTGGACAGCACATGACTTTCCTTATAAAATGCAATGAATTTACTACTTTTACAGTAAAAAAAATAGATTGTTTTATAGTAGATATTTACATTCTTTACAAGATATTGAATGTCAGTCAATGAGTCGTCATTTTCATTGATTTAGCGTCATTTTTATCCATTTGGCGAGTTTTTCGTTAATTTAACAACATTTAAAAAGTCGCCAAGTTGGCAACCTTCCACCAAATTCGTCACAAAAATCTCGCCAAGCGTTATGGACGGAAAAATAAGATATTCTTACAGCAGATAAATGACTATTGGCGTTCAAATACAAAAGTATTATTTAAAGTATATTTTCTCATGAAATGAACGATCTAGATCCATGAGACTGATGTCACCAAATTTATCGCATGGTATTACATAAGTGGAAAAGTGAACATGTTTCTCAATAGAGAATATTTTTTGTTTATTTTATACGATTTTTTGATAATTGTATACGATTTTTTGTTAATTTGTTTTTAAATGTGCAATACCTCGAGAATGGTTCATGGTAGCGTTTTAAATTTATCTCAATCGATTTCTAATGAAAAATTACATAAGAAATGTCTATTTGCGCATTAGAGGTTTTGATTTTTGACGATTTTTTCAAAATTTCATTAGAAAATTTAGGGGTTTCTGAAAATTCGATTGCGTATAAAAACATAGGCTTCCAGTGTCTACGGATTGTAATTTTTGTACCAAATTTCGTTCGAATCGGTCCATTCGTTCGTCAGTTATCGTCCCCACAAACTCACTGAAACATACTTACACTCACATACACACACATACTTTCAGACACACACACACACACACACACACATACTTTCAGACACACACACATACTTTCAGACACTCACACACATACTTTCAGACACACACACACATACACGCACAGACATCACTTCAAAAATGTTCGTGATCAGGGATGCTTGAAACGTGCTCTCCAGTCGAAAACTCGAATTCGAATTTTCGGCCCCGTCACAATACTTTTCTTATACATTATTGTATACAAAGAAAGTAAAAAGAGTACAAAAATATTATAAAATTAATCTGATTTAAAAATGCGATGTAGTCTTTGGTGGCTGAAGTTTTGAAAGCAGTATCATTGTGTATTCTTTGGTCTTTAAAAGCTAATCTCAGTGGATTTCTAAACGCAATAAACAGGAGTATTTCATTTTGATAAATTGTTGTCTGTAACTTTCATTTTACAGATAATGCAATTCAATACAGACAACTCGTTCGATTTATTTATTCTTCCATCCTCGGTTTTATCTGTCTTTAGAGAATGACCCTTAATGATGTGTGGAGTACTAAAAATTTATGAGGCGCAAGCCTATAAAATTCCTCTGAATCGTAAGTTATCCCTGGCACGTGTGATTATTCCAAACAAAGAACCAACTTCAAAAATTCTTGAAGAAATATTTTATATCCGGCTTTCTGTAGATTTCGGAGATATTTTTAAAATGCATATTTTTTCTGTTCGATGAACTTTTATAATGTCTATTTTGCAATACTCAAAAGTTATATCGGGATAATTGTAGATTTTCTCCTGTTCAGAGTTACCTAAATGCAATTGACTCCTACATTGGTTCTACTGAAATAATCGTAACAAATGTCACTCTTTTTTCAAGAGGTGCTACGACAAAGAAAACATGGACGCATTTATTGGTATTTATGGAATAAGGTGATTGAATACTATCTATATTATTTGATTATGTGACAAGTGTTCTAAAAGCGGTCGTTTTTAAATTTTTGCTATTATTTTAATTATATTGGTATTTTCCAAATGGGCACTTTTACGCTAATTTGAACGAATGTTTTTGAATGAATATAATTAATTTAGCTTCTAAAGTTTTTTTCCAAAATAATTTATATATAAGATTCAAATGAAAAATGGAACCGACCAAATGCATAGCAAAAATGGCAGAGGGGAATTGCGACCCCTCTGCCATTTTTGCTATGCATTTGGTCGTTTCCCTTTTTCAATTGAATCTTATATGATACTTTTTGTGCATGTGCTTCTTTGGGCCAACACTATGAAAAATAAATATAAAAATATAAAAATATAATAAATATAATAATATAAAAATTTCCGTGGTGTAAAAGTTTTTATTTCGTTTTATCTTATATAAATATATATATATATATATATATATATATATATGTGTGTGCGTGTGTGTATGTGTGTGTGTAATTTCAATAACATGAGTGTATGTATATATACATTCGTCTTTATTAAAATCGCAATACCATGGAAGAATCAGATTATAATTAAACGTATGGGACATGCAATTGATTATAAATTCAGAATGAATGCTCACCTTGGGGCGCCTTCTGAATACGTACGAGGAGTATATATATAGAGGGCTGCAAAAGAGCCAGACAAGTAATGTATCGGTGTCAGCGAGTCGAAAAACTGTCCTAATGGAGTCCCTGTGCTTTGTCAACGTCATAGGATGCCTTATAAGCAAACTACAGGATTCTAATGGAGACGCATCATCGGCCTGTCGGAAGGGAATAATATCCACATGGCGTGATGAACCGCACAGCTTCCTCGAATGTTAGCGCAGCACTGGAATACTGCTACAGATGTGGCATGGTCTGCTTCTACAGTTCCCAGGCTTCTTATACACAGAAGACTGCATGCAAGAAATGCTTTGCAGAGGATTCCGTTGACTCTGAACCATCGACGCCTAAGGTTACAATGAGTGGTGGAGTACACACCATGGCTTTCTGATGGCTGTAGATCGTATTTTCGGACGAGTCCTGCTACAACTTGGATTACAATGATGGTCACATACGCGTGAGACGGTATTGTGGTGAGTGTTATATTCCTGCATGCGTTTTAGAGCGTCATACCGCACAAACTTTAAGAGTGATAGTGTGGGGTGCCATTGGCTATCATAAGCAATCTGCGTATTGCCGGTACGCTCAACAGCAACCGCTACATCAGGGGGGGGGGTGGAGACGAAATATGAACCCCTTTTTCAGCACATTTCCTGGCTCTTTATTCCAACAAGGCAACGCCCGACTACGTGTTGCCCGGAATAGCCAAGCCTTCTTCCCTGCACAGTAGATACCGCTTTTTCCTTGAACTGCCCGTTTGCCAGACAATTCACCGATTTAACATGTATAGGATATGATCACTCGGCGACTGAGCCATTATTGTCTTCCGGTAATTACCACCATTGAACTGTGGACCTGGTGTGTAGAAGCCTGGAAGGCAATATTATTGCGGCACTTGTAAACTATCTTTGAATCGATTTAACAACGCTTAGAAGCGCTTATTCTCGGTAGGGGCGGCTTTACAATTAAATGTTGATTTTGTGTCAGCAATGTGGCTATATTGCTCTGAAACTGTAATCATTTATTTGTATGACCATTTGTAATATGTGGTATAAATATCACTCTATTCTGCCCATTTCTTCATGGTGTTGCAATTTTCGCAAACATGTGTGTATATAAATATATATATATATATATATATATATATATATATATATATATATATATATATAGTATATATATATAAATAACGATGAGTGGATTTCAATAGGAAAGGTTCCACATATGCTGAGTTATACCAAAAACCATTTCGCTACCAAGGAAGCGGCGCAATGCTGTTGTATTTCCGAAGTAGAATACAAAGATACAAATGGAAAGTATAGAACGGGGGTGACCATATGTCTTTCATAAAACGGTAGGGGTGGATTGCGACACCCCTTTCCCGTTTAAAGCAGCTTTAACCGCCCGGGCAACGCTCACGGTACCTATGTAATACTATGGTCAGTCCTCCATATGTACAAAGACAAAAGCACTTCTACAGTAACAAAATCAAAAAAGAGACCTGGAATGGATAAAAGACGCCATAGATTACTGTTCCCAGATTCCACAGTATTACTAAGTCTATTCGCGAATGCGTGTTGAGATATATTTATAACAGTATCGCAGATACGTTTAAATACGCTCAAAATCACAATTGAATAAATCAATGTCTTTGTCTTCTTTGAAAAAGGAATTATAATAATTTTTAAGAAGTATAATGGATAATGTTTTTTCATGGCTTCCTTTACTATTTTTTGGCTGTTATTTATGCAGTCCTTCTTTAATGTATTATATTTAAGGCTTCTTTTGAAATGTCCGATAATGATATTTCTGAAAACATTCTGTGTGAGATTAGAATTCCAATCAATTATAGGGTTGATCTTGATCTTGTATGAATCTCGTTTGTCATGTAGAGTCGTGTATATCCCATATTGCCGATGTTTTTTGATTGGCAAATCCAAAAAATCCACCGTTCCGTCTTCTTTTACTTGATTTTCGATTAATTCTAATTCACTTGGATAAAACTTGAAATCAAAGTTTGAGGTGTGCTCAAAATACCCCAAAAGCACATCGTCAACAT
This sequence comes from Amaurobius ferox, assembly GCA_951213105.1. Taxonomy (NCBI): domain Eukaryota; kingdom Metazoa; phylum Arthropoda; class Arachnida; order Araneae; family Amaurobiidae; genus Amaurobius; species Amaurobius ferox. Next base: position 49,179,909 of record OX578148.1, on the reverse strand, counting down.
AACGGAAGTAAGGCATTTCTGATAAAATATGGGTTCCCTTTTCGTATTTTAATAAATATATATCCGCGAGCATAGTCGAACAGGATCCTCCCATGGGTATACCTCTAATTTGTCTGTAAAAATTCTTCCCGTCATGTAAAATATTTTCTTTTAAAACCAATTCCTTTTAAAACCAATTTTTTACATATGATAGTATAATAAATAAAAAATATATGATAGTATAATATAAAAAATTCTATGTAGACACATTAAGTCAATGTTATCAAGATTGCGCAATGTATGCACTTCTGACAAGTAACGAAATGGTTCTGACTAAGAGAATAAAGGCACTTTACAAACGTATAGGCGTGGATTTAAAAACTGTTAAATTCCCATACCTCGTTGTTATTCCCAAATTACACAAGGATCCTGTGAAATTCCGAACAGTTACGATAGGATGTGGATCATACTTAGCACATGCAAATCTGAAACTCTTGAATATACTTAAACATGTTATGATAGATATAAAAAAAACAAAGTAACATTATGATAACAAGAAAGATCAATTATGCTTAAAGCATTGATTATGAAACACTTTCCAACATCAATGCAATGTTATTTAAACAAGTCTAAAATGCAATACATTCCTCGGTAATATTTTTAAACTTATCACAATACTGCATTAATTTATTATATTTGAAAACTTAAACCTTCATCGAAAAAAATGAACTTCATTCAAATGACGGCATTGAAATATAAATTGCCAGGTTTAAACATCTCTAAAATGTTATACATTCCTCGGTAATAGTTTTAGAATTATCATAATACTACGATAATTTATTATATTTGAAAACTTCATCGAAAACAACTGAAATTAATTCAAATGACGTCATAGAAAAAATAACACGCCTGGATTTCTCTATAAAAACAGGATTTCATTCATAACTTTCTCCCATTCATTTCATTCATCACAATACTATAATAATTTATTTTATTTAAACATTTTGTTTAAGACCATGGAGCTACAAAAAATTAAACTCTATACTTGAAACTCCATCGAAAAAAATCGTCCTTCTCTTTATGAAATCAATTAATATTTCATTCATATCAGCCATGCAGACTCCATGGACTAAATTATTTTGTGTTAAAAAAATACAGGAATTCTAATACAACTCATTCTATATATTTTGCTGTTTACATTTTACATAGATGAAAAATAGGCTTAGTTGTAGAAATAATCAAATTTAGATGAGCAATTAAACTCAAATATATTGTCATTGCGTTGTTTCAGTATGTAGATGCACAGAATTTAAGCAAAAATAAAGTAGTTTTAGGACGGATACAACACTCAATATGAATTAAAAAGAACTTAAATAAAAACACGATTTTGAAACAAGATGGATGCCATATATTATTTTGAAGTGGGTCATGTGATCGTTTCATATCATGGTCACGTGATCGTTTCATATAAGAGGTGTAATTGCTATTTTAATTTTTATTTAAAAAACTACTGAATATATTTCGCTGAATTTTTTTTATATATTTTATGGAACAATTTGAATATTACCTAAAATTTTCGAAGCAATTTGTGAATTTTAAATCCGCTTAAAAATATTTGAAAAATTAGGTCCCATAGGGCTCAATGTATTTCATTTTTTCGACCTGGGTTCAATCCAAAACTAATTGGGTAATATTATTCATTTATATTCCAATAAGTTCTACAGACCGTCTGAACAACATACTAAAATTTCATTTTGATTAAGTCATTTTTACGGCAGTTATCGTGCTAACGGACAGACAGACAGACAGACAGACAGACAGAATGAACAAAGTCATAAACACTTTTCAACTTTGTTGTAAAGTGTTAAAAAACGGACAAGAAGTAATAAACAGGCTTAAATTTGGTCTCAGGGATATATGCTTTAAAAGCTATCATTTTCGTGATTTATTTAATAATATAGACTTAACACAGTTGCATTTGATTTTAAAAGATTTACATGAAGAATACGACTTGAAACAATTCATTACCTATCGAAGATATTTGGACCTTGTGGAATTGGTTTTAAAAGAAAATATTTTACATGACGGGAAGAATTTTTTCAGACAAATTAGAGGTATACCCATGGGAGGATGCTGTCCGTCTATGCTCGGGGATATATATTTATCAAAATACGAAAAGGGAACCCATAATTTATCAGAAATGTTATTTTATCATATATATATTTTTATCAGAAACCGTACTTCCGTTATGTTGACGATGTACTTTTGGGGTATTTTGAGCACACCCCAAACTTTGATTTCAAATTTTATCCAAGTGAATTAGAATTAATCGAAAATCAAGTAAAAGAAGACAGAGCGGTGGATTTTTTGGATTTGTCAATCAGAAAACATCGGCAATATGGGATATACACGACTCTACATGACAAACGAGATTCATACAAGATCAAGATCAACCCTATAATTGATTGGAATTCTAATCTCACAAAGAACGTTTTCAGAAATATCATTATCGGACATTTCAAAAGAAACCTTATATATAATACATTCATGAAGGACTGCATAAATAACAGCCAAAAAATAGTAAAGGAAGCCATAAAAAACATTATCCATTATACTTATTAAAAAATTATTATAATTCCTTTTTCAAAGAAGACAAAGAGATTGATTTATTCAATTGTGATTTTGAGCGTATTTAAACGTATCTGCGATACTGTTATAAATATATCTCTACACGCATGCGCGAATTGACTTGCTAATACTGTGGAATCTGGGAACAGTAATCTATGGCGTCTTTTATCCATTCCAGGTCTCCTTTTTGATTTTGTTACTGTAGAAGTGCTTTTGTCTTTGCACATATGGAGGACTGACCATTGTATTATATAGGTACCGTGAGCATTGCCCGGGCGGTAAAAGCTGCTTTAAACGGGAAATGGGTGTCGCAATCCACCTCTACCATTTTATGAAAGACATATGGTCACCCCCGTTCTATACTTTCCATTTGTTTCTTTATAGTATATATATATAGAGAGAGAGAGATAGAGAGAGAGTATATATATATATATATATATATATATATTGCTTATATATATATATATATATGTTTAAGCTCTCAAAAACGTAGGAGAATATGTTAAAAATACCATTCAATAAGTTAAAATAGAAACGCAGACTACCACACATCAGTCATGACGAGGTCAATAAAAACGTTGCAAAATGGCGTATATAGAGAGAAATCCAAAACCCTTTTAGATGTTGCAAAAACAACTTTACTTAATTTGGACATTATTAAAGCTAGCATTAGCACTAAACAGGCGTGGTGTTAATGAAAGATTTTCTTTGGGGACTTTCTTTATCCTAACATGTCAGCAATAATCTGTGAAAAGCCTCTATCCTCGATGTTGTTCTGGGAAATAAAAACGTTGCCAGGAGCTCAATAATAATCGGTATATATGTTGTCAACTTGAAAAAATACAGTTTAGACATGAAAATAATTTTGATTATTTTTATAGAAAGAACATTTCGCGGTAGATGGAAAGATCAGACGAAAAATTCCAGTTGTAAAGTTGAATGTGATGTCTAATGTGACGGAATTGGTCATAAATCGGTTGCAGTAGAAGACATTTATTTTAAACAATGCGGTTTTTGGTGTATGACTTTCCTATTCATCAATGCTAAAATAAGCATTACTTTGCATGCGCAGAAATTTAATGTACAACGGTTTTTCAATATTTTCCGTTAACAACAGTGTAAGTGTGAATTAGAGAAAGACTATCTCCGCATTTCATAGCAAGCTTTTCAGGTGTCACCGTGTTACAGTCACTGATGATACGATTTTTTGACAGATATTTTTTGCTATATAACAGCTTTGCTTTATAACAACTTGTTGCTTTGCTAAAACGACCATATATATTGTTCCTGGCATCCCAGTTAATTTTTGTAAGAAAATGTCTATAACTGTACACTTGAGGTTCATCTATAGTAAAGTGCCCAGCAGTGCCGCCCTTCGAGGAGAATTTCAAAGGTTAGAATAACACATTCGGCAACAAAACAAGATAGACGAAAATAACCAAACACAAAATTGTAGAAAACTGTCCAGTTAGTTGGAATTGATACAAGTAATGCAAGATTTTTTTTATGGAAAGCGACTAATATTTTTCAAAAAGTCTTATCATCAAGATGGCACTTGCAATTTCCTGTCAAAGTACGCCACACTATTTTTCCTTAAATTCAAATGTACAACTTTTAAACAAGTTATACATTATAATACTATGCGTGTAAATGCTATTTAATCTTTCCTGATGGGACAGCAATTCGCCAATAAACATATTGTACCAAATAAATGCCATGTCGCTGGCGGGATTCGAACCCGCAACCCGGCAATCCAGGGATAAGATGGAAAGGCATGCTCCTGACCGTTCGACCACCGGATCGGCAAAATTTTAAATATAAATACATTATGTGAAAAACGGACAACTAGATAGACCATTTTAGTTATTCTCATCATTAAGAATCAAATTATTTGTTTCTAATGATGCATTCCCGAATTATATTAAAGTTATCATTTATGCATATAAAATTTTCATTTGTTTTGTTAAAAAATAACAAATATGATAATTTTTATTTAAGCTTTGTATATACGGACTTAAAATTTTTTAAACCTAAAATTTATGTACTAGTTCAAAATATTGATTGCGTCGATTCAATACAGCATCGATGCAATAATAAGCGATATTGATACAGGTCTACTAAACAATACGCATTGAAATAATATATTGATGAATCGAAACGCTGTATTGAGGCATCAAAACGCCATATTGAGGTATCAAAACGCTATATTGAGGTATTAAAACGCTGTATTTGGGCATCGCTTAAGTCTGATCATCACTAGTATACCTCCTGCATATTGCATCTAGCTTTAAAATTATACACAAAATATACTCACTTTTAAAAAAATAAAACCATAATCAACACATTCGCTGCAATAAATTTCAATGAGTCGAACAGAAGAGTTGAATTGGAAACAGGTTGAAAGGTGTATCCAAACTGATATTTGAGTTTAGTTTGCAATGCATTATAAGCTTTATCACATATGTCACGCAATTTGTCATTTAAATATTTAAAAGTCATCCTAATTGCACATTATATTTCATGGGTCAAAACAAATCATCAAGACATGTTTAACTTAAATACGATGCCATCTACTCCCATAAGAAACAGTGGAGTAAAAATATGAAATAATAACTTTTTTAAGGTTTAACTTATTTTAACAAATTTTATTTTGTCTCGACAAAATTTTTTTAGATTCTACAAGAAATTTTATAAAAATCAACTTGATAATTTTTACTGTATATCATGCGTATGGACAGAGGGAGAAAGCGATTACAGTAAACGTGTTTTTGTATTTACACGATACGAGCACAGCTAAAAAATGTCACATTTCTTTAACTTCTGTGTTGGGATATTTAAGTTTTTAAAAATAAGCTAATGACTATTTGTATTTACAGCCATTTCCTTTATTTTCAGGGTTCGCATTCCCTCCAAATGTGTCTTTTACTACCGCTGTCCTGAACATGGCAATCGCTATGTTCTGTCCATTGTATTTGCCTTCGACAAGGAAGATGATGTCTACCAATTTGCCTTTAGCTACCCTTATACTTACTCCCGACTTCAGAAATACCTTGAAGGTCTGGAAAATAAACGATTGCCTTACCTTAAACGTGAAAAGATCGGCGAAACATTGGTAAGTACATGATTTGAAAAGTATTGGTATTAGTCATATATATATATATATATATATATATATATATATATATATATATATATATATATATATATATATATATAACTGATCTCGTTTGTTTATATATATAATGTATGGTCATACAAGGGAGCCAAATGGAATGGCGCGTTATCATGATGAGAATATTGGTTATCGCCGTAGCACCTATGTTTAGTACATTCTAAGATGCTGTCACTTGTAAAAGGGGCATTGAATGTATGCATTGTGTGTAAAGAAAATTAATACTCGTCGTGTCTCAGTCCATCACACTGCTTTTCTACATGTTTTGTTATTAAGGAGTAACATCTTTTCGTCAGTTGAGATTTTAAAACAATTCCGATTATTCCTGAGCGTGTCATTGGTTGATTTATTATGAAGATGCTCAAATGTTTACCTATATGAAATGATGTAAGTATTGGTCAGCTATCGATAGAAAATCCAAACCGAATGTGCTTTTTCACATATTTCATGAATATATCTGGTTTCCTGTTTGCGTTGATACATTGGGCTTAATAGAAACCGACTACACTGGCGTACCTTGAAAATGTCTAGACCAGAAAAATGATTCTGAGTCGCCGTTCACTGACATTAATGTATAAACTTTTATATAAAGTGTCCTGGTTATAGATATATTTGATTTTATTAGTTAGAAACAAGGCGAAAAATCACACAACAGATTTCTGATGAAAACAGTCTGAGTAGTAAATCATTACTGGTGCTCTATATTTGCCGATATTTGCATCCAGAGGTTTTTCGAATTACAACTGTGTACGCAGTATTCAACTAACGTAACAATACACATCAAACAATACACCTACAACACCCTAACCAACAATACACCTCAAATAATCTTGCAGCCTAATCGTATTTTTTCAAAACATGTTACTTAATTCAAAAGCACTAGGTACTCAAGTTAGGATTAGCTCTCTGAAATTTCGTGTTAACTGTAATTTTTACTTTCCTTATATACATAATGTATAAGGAAAGTATTGTCGAAACGGGGGAGTATTTTGACGGGGTCGAAAATTTGAATTCGAGTTTTCGACCGGAGAGCACGTTTCAAGCATCCCTGATCACAAATCAAACATTTTTGAGGTGATGTCTGTGTGTGTGTGTGTGTGTGTGTGTGCATGTCAGTGAGTTTGTGAAGACGATATCTCACAAACGAATGGAGCGATTGAAATGAAATTTGTACAAAAATCACAATCCGTGAATACTGGAAGTCAATTGTTTTTAAACATAATCGAATGTTCAGAACTCTCTAAATTTTCGATTGACATTCTGAAAAAATCATCAAAAAATCAAAACCTTTAATAAAGTAACGCAAATAGACATTTATTAGGTAATTTCTTCTTAGAAAACGGTTGACATAAACTTATAAACGCTAGCATGAACCGTTCTCGAGATATTGTACATTTTTCAAATAAGTTTACCAAAAAATCCCATAAAATAAAAAAAAATAACTGTTGAGAAACCTGTTAACTTTTCATATGTAATATCATGCGATAAATTGGGGGACATCATTCTCGTGGATCTAGCTCTTTTCATTCACGAGGAAAGATACTTTGAATAATACATTTGTATTTGAATGCCAATAGTCATTTATCTGCTATAAGAATAACTTATTTCTCCGTCTATAACGCTTGGCGAAATTTTGGCGACGAATTTGGAGGAATGTCGCCAGCTTGGCGACTTTTTTAAATGTTGTAAAAATGACGAACATCTCTCCAAATGGATAAAAATGACGCTAAATCAATAGAAATGACAACTTATTGTCGAAAATTCAATATCTTGGAAATAATATAAGTATCTACTATAAAAAAAACCTATTTGTTTTTACTGTAAAAGTAGTAAATTCATTGCATTATATAAGGAAAGTCATGTGTTGCCCACATCAGATTTTTTGTTTAATGCATATAACTTGGTGGTGATTATTTCGAAACTAGCAGCTATTTTTATATAGATCATTGACTATAATTCTCCACTTTATTATTTATGCCACACTGTTTATGCTGTTTTGGAGTCGTGGATATATACACTGAGTTTGCACTTCATTAATGATTCAATACTTTATTAGATGTTTCTAAATACTTTTTACACATCTCGCATGTCTCATGTGGTCCATTGTATATCTTATGTAAGTTCAAATTGTCTTTTTATCATGAGGTTTCCGATGCCTTGTCAGGAGTCGATATGAACGTTTGTGGCCAATTAGTTATGAACGAAATATAAGTAATAGGTAATTTATACACTTTTGGAATGCCGAGTTTGTGAAAAATTCTCACTCCGGATATAGGACTTCTTCATTTTATTCATGTTTAAAAGATATAATTGTTCAATGCATTTTTTTTAATTTAAAATATTTAAATTAATTATTTTTTGAAGGGGGGAGTCAAAATAATGTCTTACACTTTATCATCATGCATTACATTTACAAGCGAAAAATTTCGTCTGTATTGATTTTACACTGTTTTATTTAGATTGGTTTCTATGTTTGTTGGAGTAAAATTTTGAAATCTATTTTTGGCCTAATTTTCTTAAAATTTTGTTATACACATATTTTTCTTTATTTACAATATTATATTAGATAGCTGCAATTGAGCTGATATTATAACAATTTTGGTATTTCATATAACATTTAAAGGCTGTATTATATTACACTCTGATAAAAAAAAATCGACGCACCACGAAAGAATTATCCAAATGAGACACAATTTGGTACATGTAATGTAGATGGGCAGAAAAAAAATGATTAGAATTTCAGAACAATTGGATGATTTATTTCACTGAAAGATCTACACAAGGAGAGCACGTCATTATGGAGTTGGTCCATTTCTGTCCTTGATATCAGCTGTTTCCCGATGTAGCATTGATGCATAAGGTTGCCGGATGGTGTTCTGAGGGATGTCGTTCCAAATGACCCGCAATTGACGAGCTAATTCGTCTACATTCTGGGATAGCCGCAGCCGAGGCCCCATTTCAGCCCAAATGTGCTCAATAGGCGAGAGATCTGGGGATCTGGCTGGTCAAGGAAATGTGGAAGACCCAGACCACCCGACTCACCCTAGGCTATGAGCAGCTGATTGCGTGGCCGGGGTTAAGGAAATCTGTAGTAAGCACGCAGACAATCAATAGAGAAGCGTGCCTGGCATTATCTTGATGAAAAGTTATCCCGAGGTGTCACGAAAGGAATGGCAAGACAGCGGGTCGTAGAATGTCAGCAACGTACCGCTCTGTTGTGATGGTGCCACGGAAGACTTTCAAAGGAGTCCGGCTATCAAACTAAATGGCATCCCAGATAATAACTCCCTGTTGTCAGGCCATATGGCGTGTAGCAGCAAGAGCAGGATCCTGACTATGTCCGGTCTGTATCCAGACACGTTTGCGCTGGTCGTCAGAACTCAAAGCGAAACGGGACTCATCGCTGAAGACAATTCTTCCCAATCCGAGCAATTCCAAGTTGATCGGGTCCGGCACCATTGCAATCGCTGTTGACGGTGCATAGTCGTTAATGGTAGTCGGCGTAATGGGTGCCACGAGTATAGATTCCTCTCCCGTTGTCTTCCTTTAAAGTTTCGGGTGGTCACTTCCATGTTTGTCATACGTTGGATAGTTCGGCCGTCTAAGTAGTTGCTCAAGTCCTCGGACGAGTCGGGCGGTCTGTGTCTTCATCACGTTGGATAGTTGATAATAACGAATCTTGTGATATCACAGCTGCTCTGACAATCGCTCTATCTTCCCGTTCTGTCATCGCTCTAGGCCGTCCGCTGCCCGCTTGACGCTAAAATCTGCCATTCCTGCCAACATCGTCTAATTGCTGCATCGCTCCTACCCAAATGCCAAGCGATTCGGCGGTGTGCCTATCCAGCCTCATGCAGTCCAACCGCATGCCCTCTTTCAAACTCCTACATATGCTCGTAGTGGCCGCGAATTCACCGGCGAGGCATTGTTACAATCAAGGTATGTAAACGCAATCTAAATCCACCGCACCTTTTGTTCCTGAAGGCGAGGTTCGCTCCTTATATACACCACCATGGTGCGCAGTTTCAATGCGCTGTAGTTCCGACATTTCATTCATTGTCTGCAAATTTTTGATCATTTGCATATTCGGTCGACAGGTGTATAGTTTTATTACTATGGGATTATTTTGCGGGGTACGCCGATTTTTTGGCTCAGAGTGTATGTATAATACAACTTTAATGATGCAACATTCTGCTGCCTAATTCATATTATTTAATAATGCATTTTGCATTAATTCCTACATTTAAGAGTTAATGTTTTATCTCTTAGTGGTAAATTATTTCTCTTTTATCTGAAATTTAATGAGTGTATGTATAATACAACTTTAATGACAACATTCTGCTGCCTAATTCATATTATTTAATAATGCATTTTGCATTAATTCCTACATTTAAGAGTTAATGTTTTATCTCTTAGTGGTAAATTATTCCTCTTTTATCTGAAATTTACATTGTATATAAAAGATGGAGTAATATTCTTACACATCAAGTTTCAAAATTATAATCAGATTATTTTGTTAAGTGCCACTAATATTAACATATAGTACATTAAAAATATTTTCTAATGTTTTCAATACATAAGACGGTAATCAAAACCTCTATCTTCTCAGTAGAAATGCATAACGTTTAAAGATATTTACAAAGTTGTGGAGCTGTACTAAATCAGTAACAAGAAAGATCAATCATGCATTAATTATGAAACACTTTCCAACTTCAATGTAATTTTTTATGAGCATCTATCTCTAAAATGCGATACATTCCTCGATAATATTTTAAAAAGTATCACAATACTACATTAATTTATTATATTTGAAATCTTCATCTAAGAAAATGAACTTCATTCAAATGGCGGCATTGACATATAAATTGCCTGGATTAAGCATCTCTAAAATGCGATACATTACTAGGTAATATTTTTAAAATTATCATAATACTACTATATTTTTTATATTTGAAAACTTCTTTGAAAATAAATGAACTTTATTCAAATGACGTCATCAAAATATGAATCGCCTCTATAAAAGAAGCATTTCATTCATAAATATTTTTCCAATCGTTTCATTCATCACAATAATATAATAATTTATTTTATTTAAAAATTGAAAAAATTGTTATCTACCATATTTATTTTAAAATGTGAAACCTCTCTTATATATAAAATTATTAAACTATTGGAAAGATATTTGTTATATAATATATCCCTTTTTCCTTTCTGGAGGATATAGCAAGAGCCAGAATTTAATTGAATATTTTTTTCTCCCTGCATTAAATAATTTTTATTTAAAAAACTACCTAACATATTTTATTGAATTTTTTTTTATATATTTTATGGGATAGTTTGAATATTCTCTAAAATCATCGAAGCAATTTGTGAATTTTAAATTCGCTTAAAAAATGTTTGAAAAATTAGGTCACATTGGGTTCAATGTATTTCATTTTTCAAACCCGGGTTCAATCCAAAACTAATTGGGTGATATTATTCATCTATATTCCCATAGGTTCCACAAACCGTCTGAAAACCATACTAAAATTTCATTTTGATAAAGTCATTTTACGGCAGTTATAGTGCTAACGGACAGACAGACAGACCCACATACCGTCTGAAAACCATACTAAAATTTCATTTTGATAAAGTCATTTTACGGCAGTTATAGTGCTAATGGACAGACAGACAGACAGACAGACAGAATAAACAAAGTCATAAACACTTTTCAACTATGTTTTAAAGTGTTAATGAACAAAATCATAAACACTTTTTAACTATGTTATAAAGTGTTAAAAAATGTGTTAGTCTAACAGAAAAAGCTGCAAATAGTATTTGTCCCAAAACATATTATTAACAGCCTGAGAATCTTTAAGCTAACAAATCGTCTGGTGAAAGTTGTATGACAAACGAGTTAATACATTTAGTTTAGATGATAACTATTTTATTTGAAAGACGATTTGTCGCTAAGTATCATCGTAATAATATATAAAATTCGAATTCGAGTTTTCGACGGGAGAACACGTTTCAATCATCCCTGATCACGAATCGAACATTTTTGAGGTGATGTCTGTGTGTGTGTATGTGCGTATCAGTGTGTCTGGTCTGTGGAGACGATATTTCACTAACGAAATTCGAATGAAATTTGGTACAGAATTACAATCCGTGAACACTGGAAGCCTATTGTTTTTAAACACAATCGAATGTTCAGAAACCCCTAAATTTTCTAATGAAATTTTGAAAAAATCGTCAAAAATCAAAACCTCTAATACGCAAATAGACATTTCTTATGTAATTTTTCATTAGAAATCGATTGAGATAAATTTAAAACGCTACCATGAACCATTCTCTGATTTTTGGTACAGATTCTGAAATTTGGTACAGAATTACAATCCGTGAACACTGGAAGCCTATTGTTTTAAAACACAATCGAATGTTCAGAACCCTCCTAAATTTTCAAGTGAAATTTTGAAAAAAACCGTAAAAAAATCAAGAACTTTAATAAAGTTAAGCTAATAGACATTTATTATGTAATTTTGCCTTAGAAAACGATTAACATAAACTTTAGAAAACTAGCATGTTCTCGAGAAATTATACATTTTTCAAACAAATTTATCAAAAAATCCCATAAATTAAAAAGAAAACATATTAACTGTAAGAAACATATTCACTTTTCATATGTAATATCTTGTGATAAATTTGATAACATTCTGGGGGATCTAGCTCGTTCCAGTCATAAGAGAATGCACTTTGAGTAATACTTTTGTATTTGCACGCCAATAGTCATTTATCTGCTATAAGAATAACGCTTGGCGAGATTCTGACGACAAATTTGACGGAATGTTTCCAACTGGGTAACATTTATTAAATATTGCAAATTTAACGAAAATCTCGCCAAATTGGTAAGAATGACGCTAAATCAATGAAAATGACGACTAATTAACGAAAATTCAATAACTTGGAAAAATGTATCTACTATAACCTATTTTTGTCCTAACTTGTCGTTTCTAGAATTTTCCTCTGTTAAAGACCTTCTGAGATATCCTATTTAAATACACACACGCACACACACACACACACACATATATATATATATATATATACAAATCTGGCGTATATATATATATATACACACAATATATATATATTAAAAGCTGGTACATGTTTACTCTGCAATTTGTAATGGGGTTTTAAGTGCCCTTATTGTTTGCAAAATAATTTGTCAACAATCATGTAGTACAACTATTGCTGATAAAAATACCAAATCACTGCGTTTAACGCAAATACATAAAAATAAAATCTCGAAAAACATTAGTTTCTGAATGCAATTGCCAACACTTTCCAGGAAAACTAATTTAAAAATCTGAGTCACTCTGCTTCAGTTCAAAATATATTTCGTATATCGTCAGTATATTCACCTGCCTTGCCACGTCACAAACTTGTTTTATTAACAAACAGTAAGCAAAATGCTGAAGTGAATCTTACCAACCGGTTAAATCTCAAACCGAAAATAAACCAACATCTACGTTTTCAACATTTGTGTTGTAGAATATGATTGCTTTGCGGAAAGGAATTTTATAATGAAAGATGTTAGTTCAACTTTTCTCGGCGGCGAAACGTTTGTAATTAAATCTCATCATAGCCTGTAATTTTATACGTGTATACTTTACCATTCATTCAGGGAATGCATAGTTTTCTTTGTTAGTGCCGCGGGGGTTAAGGACCTTAAATGTTCTATTGTGAGTTTTGCTGGATTTTTTTTATTTTTGAAATCGAAATAGAGAGCGCTACTGTCTGCCTGATCTGACCAATAGAAGACACCAGAAGAGGTTTTATTTTCTGCGTCGTTATGACAGTCAGTGTGTTTTTGTCAGTGTTTAGTGATTGGTAGAGTTGTTTTTCTTTCGATCAGGGTTCATATAAGATGCTTTTGAAAGAGTTTCAGCGGCTGCTTAGCAGATACTTTACTGCTTCAGTTAATTACATCCTTTTGTGTTTAAGGAACAGTAATGTTTTTGAAATGAAATATCCTAGGAACAATTATATTCGTCTATCCAACCCTCCTAAACAATCTACTAAACAGGCTGAAGAAATCGGATCTGATCCTTTTTCAATTCGTTATCTTTCGTCTCATGAGGATGTTAAAAACGATGAATCTGGTAGATGCTATGTGGATGACAAAATAGTTCCATCTACTGTAAAAACTGAAGACATGGCATCTAATCCTAAATCCAACATTTCTGTTTCATCTCCAGAGAAATGTGCAGAAAACATCGAAATTGATGGATATCTTGAAGATGGCAATATCGAACGGTGCAAGCAGATGACACTACAAGCAGATGACAGTACATATATGGTACAAGCAGATGACAGCGAATCTGATACTGTATCCTATTCGTATAATTTATGTCAAAAGGAAGTTGGAAATGAGGATCAAGATGAATATTATGAAGATGGCAGTATAGTCCCATCTACAATGCAAGTTGAAATCATCAAGTCTGATTCGTTATCCCTTTCTCCTATTTCGACTCCAGATGGAGTTGAAGGCGACGGACCTAATGGAAACATTGCAGGTAACAAAGTAGATTCATCATATATGGTTACCGATGATCCAGTCGTAGACCAGAAATTGGAACAAATAGTTTTACTGGATGAGATTTTGAAGGCTGTCGCAAATGGCACGGTATATCGACATACTTTGAAAATCTATAATGTTCCTGAGAATGAAAAGGAGAATCCTTATTCAGTAGTCCTTTTCATCATACGTCATGTATTAGGTGTGGATGTTAGGTATGAAGATATTAATGTGCAGAGATTGCTTGGTGGCCAATCGCCAAGAGTCATCAGAGTGGTATTCCTTCGAATAGAGCAGAAGAACGCTGTGTTGGAGAGAAGTCACTTGCTTGATGATTTCGGTGTTAAGATCAAAGCCATGTACATGCCCAAATGCATGAGAGAAGGCTTTAAGTCCAAGAACTTACATTCTTGTGGCATTGGAATTTGTTTCGATAGTGAATCCTCTTCAACGTAGTGCAATCATCATATATATTTGGTTTTATGATTCATTTGTTTGCCGTTAACTTCTGAGTCTTAGTTTAGTCAATATATGTGGTAGCAGAAAATGGGTTTCACTTTCATATTGTGCAAGAATTCATCAAGTTAATACTGGCATCGCGTGTTGTGATTGTCTTGGTGGTAGTTATTTTTCTTGGTGACTGTGGTCTGGGAACCAAAGCCATAGCTGACACTGAAAATTTAAGAGATAAATAATTCTTTAAATAATTGTTGATAAAAAATTGAAGCAATATACGGGTTTAAATTTTGAAATTTGACCTCCATTTTTGTGACAAAGGAATATACACAGACGGTGCATTTGTACCCTTAAATACACCCAATTCTTCATTGGTGGATATTACAACATTCGCTGAATTCTGATCTAAACTGTATAATGTTTTTATTTACTTCAGGTGCTTAAAATATTTTTATAAAGTAAACAATAACTTATGGCGTTTGGATAACACTATAATTAAAACGCAAAAATGTGTACAGCATGTGATTGCTTTGTAGAAGAATTATAAGCTGTGATCTGAAGACAAGTTCCCTATATGCCACTAAATTGGGAAATTAACTTATGTCATTGCAACACGCAACCACTGAGGAATACAATATATGCAAATAATGAATTTATTTAACGACAGTGACACCAGCATATATGAATAGTTTTACGTTCCTTCATTTTATAACTGAATTTTATAATTTGCATATATTATGTGAGGTAGTAAATATGGTAATAGAATCAATAATTGTTACAGAATGCATGAAATAGTTAAAAAAGTGATAACTAAACTAAATTAAATACATTTTATCATACGATTATAAAAATGTTTAAGAAGTACGAAAATTATATACTGTTTTATATTAATTCATCAAAAGTAAAATTTTTGATGAAAAGCCTAGATAGAAATGTGTTTAATATTTTATACATTGATTATAATTTTAATCGTAAAGTAGTTTTGGTTCTTATATTTCTAATTATATTATTTCTAGATATATTTATGGGTTAATTATTCATGTAAATTTGAAATTTATCGAAAATATTTTTTATAAATCTTTGTTTTAGTTTCAATATAATGTAAAATGTGAAAACGATATGTATTGCACATGAAATGAAAGAAGCATATATAATGCTTTCAAATTTAAAAATAACTTAAAAATAATGTATTGAGTATAGGAGTATGGTATAACATTTCTCTTAAATTGCTGCCTAAAATAATCTGAAATGAAAGTAATTTGTTAGCTTTGTTAGCATTAACATAGAATTGCTTTCAACCTTGTTGAATATATATATATATATATATATATATATATATATATATATATATATATATATATATATATATATATATATATATATATACAATTTTGAATTAATGGTGGTTACAAAATATGTTGATTGTGTGATTTTTTAGAAAAACTATTTTATAAAATTAACTTACAATAATTCCTTGAAGAAAGACAGCATATGTCAGTTAAATTTCTGTAAGTGCTTCTAATGGCGTTTCAAACCCTTTTCTTCAGGTCAAACAGTGCCTTCTCTTAACAACCATTAAAAAGAACTGCAAACTGGCAGACTAAGCATATCTTAATATATTTATCAAATTTGGCTCACATGTTATTGTATGTTTCTATTATAGTTTTAAGAATAAACTTAAAATCAAATTAAATGTAATAATAATTTAGAAAGCAAACTATTCAATGTATTTATATTACTCAAATTCGATTTAAAATAATTTTGTTAAATTTATAAACGCTTATATTTACTAATTTTGAATATACAAACCCATTTGGTTTAATATTCGAATTTAATTTTGTTATTGGATACTTTATGTGTTTCTATAGCATTTGAACTGAAAATACGCCAAGGCATAGCTGTGGAAATGTTTTGAACAAAAAAAAAATATCAATTTTGATTTCTTTTCAATATTGCAATTTTTGATTAAAAATTTATTAGCGCACACTTTATTTATAAAACAATGAAATTGTGTACTAATTAATTTTGATAACATTTTCGATATTACAGTTCTTGACTACCGGTTAATTAGTGCACACTTTATTTACAAAACAATATAATAGTGTACAAATTAACACTTAATTAAATGTTAATGGTGTGTATTAATTAACTTCCTACTAAGTGCACGCTTTATATAAAATCTTCCTATTTAGTGCACACTTTATATATCATCTTCCTACTTAGTGCTCATTTTATATATCATCTTCCTACTTAGTGCACACTTTATATATCACCTTCTTACTTAGTGCACTATGCCATCATCAACACGCAGCTCTGCAATATGTTGATGATGACATATATTTTATTTCTATTTTAGTATTATGTGTTTGGTGTGTAGGGAATTTTCAAGTATATTGGATACTTAATGTTGACTAACCCTTAATTAATACACATTTTATGTTAAAATACAACCAAAATAATGTACGAATAACATAATTATAGTATGATAAAAATTGGTATTAATGACCGCATTTAGTGCGTAATTTATATGTTGCGCTGATATCGGATATCGATAACATGGCTTTGGTGTCTGTTTTAGCATAATAATGTGATTGGTTTTGAGTGACTTTGAAAATATATTTAATCCTTAATAAAGATTAATACTTAATTAGCATACATTTTCTTTTTATGTGTCCTATATCCGTTTATTTATGTTTAACAGTTCTTACAAAGCGTTAATTCATCTCATAATGGTATAATATTTTTAGAATTTAATTTCATTTTAGACTAAAATGGCAATATCTCAAAAGATGGTGTCTCATAAATAATGCGAGTTACTTGTTTTTAAATAAATACTGAGAATTTTATTTTCAATAAAGTAAATACCATAATTATTTTTATACTGCATTTCAATGTATCGAAAATAATATTCGATGAAATAATGATATTTTCTAGAAACAGACCCCATTAAAATCCATGAATCTCTTACTAATTGCAATAATTATGCGAAATTTCATTTTTATAACTCTATGTGAGAGAGAGTTAGTCTGATCTACGTGGCATCGAGAAGACAGATACATTGATAAAAAGGGATATCGTATTTAAGTCTGTTGCAAACGTCTAAACCGTCAAAAATCCGAGTATTAGATTTTACATCCCATCAAAATACTTTTCCTTTGCGAATTCTGTGCATTGTAGAAGGATTAAAAATATCAAAATTTGGCAACGATTTTCTAAATCCTCGTTAAAATCGCCGCATAGAAACAAACTAGGATATCCTTACTGAGGAGAAATAGAAAAAATCTGATGTGGGCAGCACATGACTTTCCCTGCAGACTTATATCCACGTTCTTTTTATTTTAATTAAATTCAATTCTCTTTTAATTCAAGCTCTGTTCTCATTTGATAATTGGACTTATTTTCAAAGGTGTCTTACAGCGAATACGAAAACACTAAAATATCTCGAGAACGGCGAGCCCTAGTGTAATAGGTTTGGTCTTATTATTTTCTTCGTTAAAAATTACGTATTAAACAAGCATTTAATGAATATATTTGAGCATACGTAGTTTTTTATTTTAAATTTTGGCGATTTTTGCGGGCCATTTTGCAAAAAAGGCAGGTTATTTTTTTCCGAATCATACCAAAATCTAATGATCACCATGATTATCCACAAGCGACTGATCTACCGAATTTTGTGAAATTCGGTTTATTAGTTTTTCAGCTAGAATGGATACACGCTTCTGCGGGACATTTCTCAAAAAATGCAGATTATTTTATCCCGAGTCATACCCAAAGCTAATCAGCACCAGATTCGCCCACAAGTTACTTACTTACCAAATTTTATGAAATTCGGTTAATTTTAAGTTAGAGTGGATACAAAATCTGCACTGACACATAGACAGACACATAGACAGGCACACACGCATACCATTTGATAACTGGACATATCTTCAAAGGTGTTGTAGAAAAATACGAAAAAACTAAAATATATCGAAAACGGCTTGTCCTGGTGTAATGGGGTTGGTCTTATTATTTTCGTCGTTAAAAAATACACTTTAAACAAGCATTTAATGGATATATTTGAGTACACGTAGTTTTTTATTTTAGATTTTGGCAATTTTTGCGGGCCATTTCCACAAAAAGGCGGGTTCTTTTATTTCGAATCGTACCCAAAACTAATCAGCACCAGATGACAAGTGACTTACCTACGAAATGTTATGAAATTTAGTCTATTAGTTAGTTAGAGTGGATACAAAATCTGCACAGACAGACAGACACACACACAGACAGACACACACACACACAGACGTCACGCTAAAAATAGTTTTTTCGTATTCTAGAGGTCTCGAAACGTGTAAATCCGTCGAAAACTGGAGTTGCGATTTTCGGCATGATACCAATACCTTCCCTATACATTACCATGTATTGCAGGGAAAGTAAAAATTAAAGGGGGGAGTTTTAGATAAGAAAAAGATCAATGTAACAAGTAGTATGCCCCATAACATTATTCATTGGCTCTTGCCAGAAAGGAAGCCCCTGAACTCATTAAAAGGCTGTAAAAAGGTAGGTCACCAAATGAAAAAGCTATAAAAGAGTAACTTGGTGTATATTGTTGCTATACATGCTGTAAAGGGGTGATTAAATGACTTTGTGTATAACATACTTCAGTGCTTTTAAGTAGGAAATATACCTGTAATGAAATTCTTAAATTATGTTAAATAAATAAGGTTATTCTACACCTGAAATGCTAATGAGGTTTTAAAGTTTTCTCGAAATGCTGAACGATTTCAAAAATTATTTAGGAACATTTTGTAAAGATATCATATCCCAACTGGGATTCTAATCAAGTATTTCCATCTAGTCTATGGATGCTCTCTTCATTGAGATTCTAAAACAATAGGTTTTTCTTTTGTAGTTGAAGTAGAAATACATTCCCTTTCTGATTTCTTAAGTAAAATTTTATACTGTATTAATCTCTTCATTTCTTGTTCGTTTCATCTAGGATGGAATTTTGTTCAGTAGAAAAGTCGTTAATTGCAACTTTTTACCATAAAATGGATCTTGAAATCAATCGAAAATCATCAATTGTTTCACAAAAAAGGACTTCATTTAATATATTTAATAAAGGATCATATTGGTGAAAGCTATTTATATAAAACCATATAGAGAAATAAATAAATTTCCAGTTACTTTGAAGTTGTGCTCCTTGAAATTTTTGCAAAAGAGGCCAAAGCATATTCCTATTTCTTGCCTCTATGCCCTTGGGATATTACCCTATGCACTTACAGGACGGGGTTCAAATAAGTATGAGTCTGGCACATACAGGATAATGTAATAAAATAGACGCAGGGGAATAAGGTAACAAGCTTTTAGCGTAAATGTATAAAAGGCTTATGCCCCTGACTTTACTACTAGAGACATAATGCCTGCAATGCAGGAGGTTTATGATCATCTTATAAAGACTGGATGCAATTGTTACACGAAAAAAATTGGGCGTATTGAGGTAGCATTAGTTTGAAATACGAGTTGCAGAAGGATTCCGATTTCCTGTTCATTGTAGCAGTAGCAAAGAAAAGAGAAGGATAATAGTATAAGAAAAATTTGCTCTATATCTGTCTGAAGCAAAGCAACACCGAATTTGCTTGATAACATATTTGGCGACACTGTGCCACCCTGTCAACAAATTTGTTGACGCATTTGGCGTAGAGATGTGGTTTTTCCGGAAATTTTTTTGAAAATTTTGAACTTATTCTTAAATATTACATTTAAGCTGGAATAATATTCACACTGGCATTTGAAAGAATTTGTTCTTACATTAGAGCTACAGTATAGAATATAAGAAAAAATAAATATTTCTTATGATTTAAAAAAAAATGCATAAAATCTGATATTAATAATGTTTAAAAAATGCCTGTTGACCAAGGTTGGGAAAAAGGAGGTAGGCGGGTTTTTTAGAACCAAATCCATGGTTTAAAAAAAACATTGTTTGGACCAATGGGGGTTACAATCAACCAACCCTGCTGCTGATAATTGAAAGTAAAAATAATAAATTAAAAATAAATAAAATTGGCTAAACCCTTTCTGAATCATAAATAATTTACTATTTATTACAGGTGTAAGAAATAAATTATTAAAATTATAACTTTCAAATACATGCTTTCTTTAAGGAAAGTCAGAAAGTTTTATTCTCACGAGCAGCAGTTTTATTTATTATAATATAAAAATATTATAAGAAAAAATAAAAATGTCTTATGATTTAAAAAAAAATGCATTAAATCTTATAATGTTTAAAAAATGCCTGTTGACCAAGGTTGGGAAAAAAGAAGTAGGTGGTTTTTTTTAGAACCTAATCCATGGTTTAAAAAAAACATTGTTTGGACCAATGAAGGTTATAATCAGCCAACCCTGCTGCTGATAGTTGAAAGGGAAATGTGAAAGACTCTTGTTTACGCCCTATTATAGTACATAAATTAGCCCAGCAGGAGCCCCGAATCTACCACTGTTTTGAACGATTACTACTCTCGACTACTACTATTAGTACAAAGGTAATTAATAATAAAAAGAAAAATAAATTGTTCAGTTTATTAAAAACATAAGAAATATATTATTAAATATATAAAAGTATTAAAAAATACTTTAATTAAACTTAAAAAAAATCATATATATAATATTAAAAGTTATTTAGAAATATATGTTAATAATTGAGTGGGTGAGTACTATAACATAACAGAGACAATTTGGTGGACATTAAGTTAAGAATATATTTAGTGCTGTTTTGAAGTATTTTCCTTCAAACAAATCACTTGCAAAAATATTCCATATTTATTATATTTTCATAAATTTTACGGAATTAATTTCTGGAAGTAAAGGTTCCTAAAAATATTACCTGCTGTTTTATCAGAATGAGTAAAATGTCACTTGTACCCTTCTAGTTTTTGCCTATCCCTTTTTATAAAAATAAAACATTATAACCTTTCCTCTTCAAAATTCGAAAACTAAATAATGAAAGACTATCTTGCAAAGTTACCCACATTTCGAAAGACAGTGTGGAAATAATATTACATTTCATTTTCAAATGAATTAGGGAGAAAATAAAAAGCGTATCAGCAAATTCTCCGGGAAAAGATAGAAGAAAATTTCCTACTTCTGGGAAAATTTTCTATTTCCGGGAAAATTTTCCGACCCACATCTCTGGTTTGGCGCAATATCGAAAACATGCAGTATGGAGGATTCTCAGATTTTTGTAGCAAAAGAAAGGGTCATGCAGAAGGAATAATTTATTTTTCTAGTTTTAATTGTTGACAGCCGAAGGATATCTAATTGTCTATTTATTACTTTTGAGAGGCAAAGTGGTGTAAGTATTTTTAGAATCCCTTGTATCCCCCCCCCCCACCTAATTCGAATTACAAAAAAAATCGACTTTTTTGTTGAACTGAAATCTACGATGAATCGAATAAGACCAAAAACAAGATTCTTCCTCGAGTGAAAATGTTCGATCATTTTGAAATGTGATTTTGATTTTTTTTTAATTATAACATTGGTTTCCCACTCATAATTAAAAATTTTAAAATATTAAATTTTTTCGTTGAACTGAAAGCTAAAAAAGAATGAATGAGACCAAAACCGGATATTCTGTCTCGATAAGAAGTGTGAATAGAGAAGTCTTCAATAATTTTGAAAACAGTACATTTGTCTGGATTATCTCTTCCCACCAACACTCCCAATTTGAATTTTCAAAAATGTAATTGTTTTCTTTGATGCCGAAATTGACACGGATCGCCA
Organism: Amaurobius ferox; assembly: GCA_951213105.1. Classification (NCBI taxonomy): domain Eukaryota; kingdom Metazoa; phylum Arthropoda; class Arachnida; order Araneae; family Amaurobiidae; genus Amaurobius; species Amaurobius ferox. The sequence continues at coordinate 49,157,356 of OX578148.1, read as the reverse complement.
AAAACGAGAGTCTTGCTATAGTATAAATTTCCGTTATAATATATATATGATACATCAACCCATCTGTCAGTCATTTGAGTGAATATTATATAGCTATATATAGTTAATACATTTTCAAAGCATTGGATTTCAATTGATATACACAATTTAAAATATCTGATGTGGGCAGCTTAGGATTTTCAAGTTATAGTGCAACTAATTTACTACTTTCACAATGGCAATAATATGTATAAGATCCATGGCACAATGTATATTGTATTGTATATTTGGCGCTTTTTTGGATGAAAATATACAAAACTATTTCGAAGCACGCAATTAACTAATATTTCGCGAAACTCTAACAGTTATCAATACTGATAGTGTCCACAATAAGCAATATAGTCCATATGATGAAATATTTAATAAACAATTCAGCAATTTGACGTCATTTTCATTAATTCAGTGTAATTTTTGCGTAGTGTCCACAATAAGCAATATAGTCCATATGATGAAATATTTAATAAACAATTCAGCAATTGGACGTCATTTTCATTAATTCAGTGTAATTTTTGCAATTGGCTATATTTTCGACAATCTGCGGCGACATATCGCCAAACTGGCGATATTTTCCGAAATAAGTTGCTAATTTCGCCACATACATCACTAAACGTAACCCACAGACTGAGAGAAGAGCTTTTTTTTTGTATATATAAATGACTTGAGGAGAATTGCTGGTCGTAAAAATGCAAAACTATTACACAAGTACACAAGTATCTTCTGTCGTGAATGGAACAAACCACATTCGCAAGAACGATGTTAACATATTTGTCGCATAATATTGCATGAAAAGTGAATTTATTTTACGGTAGTTGATATATATATATATATATATATAATGAGAAAGTATTGTTTTCACGAAAATTTTGGATTTCGAGATTTGTTGCCAATATACATTTTAAGTGAACATGTTTTGACTATTTTCGGAGTTTTGTCCGTCTATCTGTCTGTCTGATGTCTGCGGTCGATTTCTTGTGGACATAATATAAAGCCCCAAATATAAATTACTTTTCACGAAATTTTATATACGGCTTTGTTATAAAAATACAGAACTACATAGATTTCCATTTTAAATTCGAGCAACAACTTCGAAATTCATTCGAAATTTTACATTTTTGAACATGGCAGCATAGAACAAAATTTGACATAGTCGTGCATATAAGGGCGTATTTATGGCCAATGATTGCGAAAGACTTAATGGTTTCAATCATGGTTGTGAAAAATAGCTACGATACATTTTTTTTCGTTCGTAATGTCATTATCCCTATTTGGAGAGCAATTCTTCCTCACCCACCCCCCTTTGAGTATATTTTCAAGCATGGTATAAATCTAAAATTTTTTGAAAGCTCTTTGAAGTGAAGGGTAACACGTTATAGTTGCAATCATTTGGACCCACAATAAAGATTTTTCGAATTTTTTTTTTTTGTAAAATTTGAAAAAAATATATATATGAATTCTGCTGTGAGAAAGTCGAATGGAACCACACTTCAGTTAATTTTACTTATAATTTAACTCTTAAGGTAAGAAGTAAATTCATCGTTGCCCTTGTATAATACAACTACGTCTCTTAAAAAATTTCGAAAAAAAAGAAACTTACCCCATATTCTCATTGTCTGCCCTTTTACTCTTGGGAGTTTCCCCTATGCACTAACATGAAGGGGTACAAATAGCGGGCAAACTGGTATACACAAGGGGTATTTTATGTAATAAAATAGACTCCTGGGTGTAAGGTAACTTGCTTTTAGTGTGTGTATATATGGAAGACCCAAGTCTCTCACTTTGTTACTGGTAACATATACTTGCTAAAGGAGGAGGGTTTTTGTGGTGTTTTAATATTTGGGTGCGTTTTGGGTTTTCTTGGAATGCGATGTCTGTCACTCTATACAGGGGGGTAATCTTACATCGGAAAACGGTGTAAATGGAAGATAATTTACACCGATACTACGATTTAATTCCAAGTAAGAGTGTTCTTTCATTCAGCTGGAAAGAAGAAAGGCATTTGTAAATTGTAAAGGTTATTAAGCATTATAAAGCAAAAATGCAAAATCAAATGAGAAAATAACAAGAAAGATCATTCATGCATAAACCATTGATTATGAAACACTTTCCAATGCACCGTTATCTAAACATCTTTAAAATGTGATGCCTTCGGCGCTCTCATTTTTTAAGTTATCACATTACTACTACTTGAAAACTTCAAATTTCATCGAAAAAGACTAGTTATACAAATGCTAGTTACACAAAATGATTTTTATTCAAATGACGGCATCGAAATATAAATTGCCCGCCTCTCTGTTGTTATTGTTAAGACTCAGACCGTCCGACCTATCAGAAAGGTGTAAGGTAACAGTTTGGACGGCCGAGAACAGCCACCGAATTTAGACCGAAACTCAGTGGAAGAGACATCCACAGGAACCGCACCCTCCTTCCCCTACCACCAACCTCTCAGAAGGACTTACGGACCCACATGTTTATGATCGTTCTCCGCGAAAACAAGGCGGCAATTTTGGCAGCGGAGGGAATCGAACCCGGGTCTACCGAGTGCAATTCCCGCGTTAACCACTGGGATACTACGCCCCTGTCCGCCTCTCTGTGTAATATCAATGACTATTTCATTTATATTACTTATATTGACTCCAGAACTAAATAATTTTAGGTGAAAAATAATTCAGCAATTCTTATGCAACTCATTTTACAATCGCTTGATTTGTTTACATTCTGTACGCTGTAGTTTGGCATTAAAATTAGGTTTTGCTGTAGAAATCAAGAAATTTTAATGATCATTTAAATTAAAAAAATATTGTAATTGCGTTGGTACAGCATTTAGATATACAGATATTTCGCAAAATGAAGCGGGTTTATGGCGGATGTAACACTAAGTATAAATGCAAACAATATGTAAACATCTACTGTTACAGAGGTAAATGGAAGCCATATTTTATTTTGCCGTGACTCATGTAATCTCTTCATATATCATGAGTGTAATTATTATTTCAATTTTTATTTTAAAAACTACCCAATATATTTTGAAAATACAATTTTTTTACACATTTTTTGTGATAATTTTAATATTTGCTAAACTTTTTTAAGCAATTTGTGAATTTTAACTCCGCGTGTGAGTTAAAAGTATTAAGTGAGGTTTAAGTGTTTGAAAAATTAATTCCCATAGGGTTCAATGTATTTCATTTTGTCAATTCAGGTTAAATTCGAAAGTAATATGACGATTTTATTTATTTTCATTCCCAGATATCCTACAATAATATACTAAATTCCATTTTGATAAAGTCACTTTCACAGCAATTATCCTGCAAACTGACAGACAGACAAGCAGAATAATCAAAGCCATAACCAAATGCTAAAAATCAAGAAAAATGCAAATTTCGTACCATCGGAAAACTACAACATTATTGTAAATGAAGAAGTTACTTGTTGGGTAAAAACTGAAAAATATAATTTTGGAAAATAAATTGAAAATTGTAACTGTGAGGAAAGGACTAAAATAACTCTAAGAAAAAATTCGTTATATAAATGAAGTCCAGTACAACAATTACAATCAGTGAATATCTTCAAGAAGTTCGATGCTTGGTCGATTTTTTTTAATTTTTCTCTTATATTTTTAAAAGTTTTACACGGAGTTTTACATTTTCATTATCTAAAACAAATGCCCCAAAATGATTGTGCATAATACATTTCAAATTAGAAGTTGTTTTAATTTATTATTTGTTGTTTCTATTTCTGTAGAAAGCATATAGAGAGATAATTTAATACATAAGACATTAATGGCTAGGGACGTACTATTTAATCATAATTAAAGTAATTATATTTGTAAAATATATTAGATAAAAATTTAAATTTATATGCATATTACTTTAAAAGCAAATGATATCATTCATAGCCATCGTGATGTCTCTCAAACAAATCAAGCAATTTATAGGAATTCTATGTTCTGACTTTAACAATACTAGAAATAAATAACTTAATTGTGTTTCACCGAGATTAAATTATAAGACAGTTATAATTACAGAAGTACAAAAAAACAAGTATGACGGTATAAGAAAAAAATGGAGTTTCAGAACTTAAAAAAGTGGATTGCTAGCTCTGAGAAGTTTCTTGAAAGCAAAAAAAAAACACTTTCCTTCCGCTATTCTTCTTGAGTTGGGTATCCTCATAAAAACATTTTAATGTAGGAGAGTTGATAATTTAGAAGAGTGAGGAATAATAGCACTTAGAGAGGGCGTTTTTTTTTAAGTAAGAAAGCGCAAAAAAAGTGGAAGTTTATTCGCATACTTTTGCCTTAAGGACTTTTACTGCTGATTTCTAATTTCACTGCAAACATATTATAATGTATAGGGAAACGAAGAAAAAAAACATTAAGATCAGTTTTCGGCGGGAGAACACGTTTTTATGAATCCCTGCTCTCAAATAGAACGTTTCTGAAATGATGTGTGTGTATGTGTATGTGTGCGATATTTTACGAAATAACGAATCGCTTTGTAAGTAATTTTGTACGATTTTTACAATCCGTGAATCCTAAAAACCTATTGATGTTAAACGGAAACATATGTTTAAATGAACCCCGGCATATAGATTGAAAGCTTTCACAGCTCGCATACTTAATAAGCGCGAGCCCATTCAAAGCTCGGTTTCTTGCTACATCTAATAATTCGTGAATTGTCAACTACCAGAAATATACTATTAATTTCAAGTATTTAAAAAAATTGCTGCTTATAATTTCAATTTATACTTCATTACGTTCTACACTTTTCGTATTCTCGGTACTCAGAGTTTTTACTTTCCCTATCTACATGGTACAATCTAAAAGAAATATATATAAGTGGTTCGAATTTAAGCTTTCGACAAAAAAAAAAAAAAAAGCATGTTTGAATTATCCTTGAATTCGAATCGAACGTTTTTAAGTACTTTCCTCGTGCATGTATATTAGTGTGTGTATATATGCCTGTTGATGTGGGTGTATGTATATTAGCGTGCATGTATGTTAGTGTGTGTATATATGCCTGTTAATGTGGGTGTATATATATTAGTGTGTATTCATGTTAGTGTGCATATCCGTGAGACTGCAGACTTGATATTTCCCGAACAAACGAAGCGTTACCATTTTAATGTAGTACGATCACTACAATTACTGATTACTGGAACTCTGTTAATTTTAAAAGCAATCAAATGTCTGTTTTCAAATGAATTTTTGGAAAAAAAAACGTTAAAAATCATCCGCGCTTTCAACAAGGGTAAAAAATAATAATTTCATATGTTATTTTTATTAGAAAACGAATCCAAAATATTGAAAGTTTATCCAATAAATGCAACTAAATAATTACATATATCTAGTATATATCCTCTAAAACGTCATCTTTCCAACTGCAATATTTGGTGATTAATTTTACGAACTTACGATTTTTGAAAATGGTGCAAACTGACGAAATGTCCAACAAAAATGTCTCCAAATTGCCAAATTTCCTAGTAGCAACCCAATATTGGCCCAATGTTGGCTTATTATTGGCTCCAATATTGGGGCCAATATGAAACATTAGGCGTTTTGATGGAATTGGCGCAATATTGGCTTAAAATATTGGAACAATATTACGCCAATATTTCCAATGTAACACCAATATTGTCTTAATACTGTAATGAAAATATTAGCCAATATTAGTGGCCAAAGCCTAGTACTTGCCAAATAATGGAATTACATTGGAAATATTTCCAATGTAATTGCAAGATATACAATATTGGTCCAATATTGAACTACTAGGATTTAATGCCAAATTAACGAAATTCAAGCAAATTAAGAATTAATTATTACACTGGAGATTGCACTCATAGAAACCGATATCGATTTCCGGCTCTGTCCAAATTATCCCGTACCCACAAAAAGTAGTACGGGCACGTTAAATTTGTGGGTCCGAAAATCCTTCTGAAAGATTGGTGGTAGGAGAATGAGGGCACGGTCTCCGTGGATGTCGTCCTCACTAGTTTCAGTCTAAAATGATTGGCACCGTCCTAGATCTTCCTAAATAGATACCTTACAACTTCTGGTAGGTCGGACTGCCTGGATCGAAAAAAAAAATAATTAGTTATTAAAATTTCTACATTTATATGAACAATATTGTTTTGGTGGATGCTATCAATCAGGATAGATTTGCGCGAAATATAAATTAATTTGGTATTTCGAAATATATTTAAATGCTGACATCCAGAAATGCGCTAAATGTTAATGATCAATTAATTCAATGTTAACATTGGGACGTGAATGTTTTACTTAATTACTCTACTGCGAAAGGAGTGAAACCACTGCATTATCTAAAGAAAGTAATGTGCTGCCCACTTCAGTTACTTTACATATTTTATTATATCTTCATGCCGGCTTAAAAAATTCATGAATGTTAGAGTCTGAAAGCATGTTGTAGATGAACAAAATCAAATAAAACAAGAAAGATTAAATCTGCATAAAGCATTGCTTATAAAACACTTTCCAACCGAAATGCAATTTTATTTAAACATCTTTAAAATTTGATACATTCAATGTTGACTTTTTTTTTAAATTATCAAAGTACTACACTAATTTATTATATTTGAAAACTTAACACCATCGAAACAGACAATGCTAGTTATACAAAATGAACTTTATTCAAATGACGTCATCGAAATATAAATCGTCTGTCTCTCTATGTAAAATCAATGAATGTTTCATTCATATCACTTATATTCCAGACTGCAGAGCTGAATAATTTTGAGTGAAAAAAAATCAGCATTGTCAGGCAGTCTTTTACAACTCACCTTATAATCACTGGATTTTCGTATAATATGCATGGTATAGTATAGCGTTAAAAGTAGGCTTTGTTGTAGGCATAATCAAAGATTAGTGATTATTTAAAATAAAAATATTGTAATTGCTTCAGCACAGAATTTAGATATAGAGATAAACGCCAAAAATGCGGTTTTATGACGGTTGCAAAAGTAAATATATTTTTAAATGATCTTTACACATCTACTGTTACAGCGGCAAAATAAAAGTCATATTTTATGTTGCATTTTGCAATGAATCACGTTATATCTTCATACATGATGAGTGTAATTATTATTTAAATTTTTATTTAAAAAACTACCCAACATATTGTTTTACAAAAAATTTTATGAGTTTTATTTGATAATTTGAATATTTCCTAAAATTTTGAAAGCTATTTATAAATTTTAACTGCATTTAAAAAAGTCCCACGAGGTTCAATGGATTTCTAATTTTTAACCCGGATTAAATCCGAAACCAATTCAATGGTATTATACATTTTCATACCCCAAAATTCCACAGACAATTTCAACATCATACTAAAATGTCATTTCGATAAAGTCATTTTTACGGCTGTTATCGTGCGAACGGACAGACAGATAGAATGACCAAAGTCTTAAACACTTCTTAACTATGTTGGAAAGTGTTAATATAAAAATGTAACAGATAACCCTACTTTCTCAATCCTTTACACACATCGAAGACATAACTTATCTTTATTTATAATGAATGGTTTAGATGAGTAAGAGTCTTATTCTTGGTCGTTATTAAGAGTAGAACGTATAATATGGGTTATAGGATGTAATCCCTTCATTGGAATTATAACAACTCTTCGCTAGGCATAAAAGTAAATCTGCCGCATAGGTATAAAAGTAAATATGTTGGTTACCTTTAAAGGGAAACAATTGTAAACTAAATTTATACGCCATAATGAAATGTTGTAATAGAGCCCGGATCATAACGAAGTCCATTGGAACTGTAAAATTATTCAATATATCTGATATTTGCAATATTTGATAAGAGATAAAATATTATATACATAATGAATTTCTAATTTGGTAATTAGAATAAAGGTTTAAATATGTTTTTTGTCAGAGGAAATATCTATTACGCTGTCTTTACAATTGCTGTCTTTATAACTGATGTCTTTATAACACGTGTCTTTATAACTGATGTCTTGATAACACATGTCTTTATAACTGCTGTCTTGATAACACATATCTTTATAACTGCTGTATAACACATGTCTTTATAACTGCTGTCTGTATAACGTATTCATGTGTTTTCTTCTTATTGCCTTTAAACAATAAGCTGGAGTGTGACCCAACTTGACTTTCTCATAGCAGAATTCATATTCTTTTTTCTAATTTTTCAAGAAAAATATTGGTATCATGGGACCAAATGATTATAGTAACTATAGCTTGATACCCTTTACTCGAACGAACTTGAATGAATGATTCAATTGATACCATACCTGATAATATATACCCGGGGTTAACTTGCCTCCAAGGATGGTTAATGCCGTCAGGAATATAACAAATGTTTATCACGGCTATTTTTCACAACAATGATTGAAACTATTAAGCCTCGTGATAGTCTTCAGCCATAAATAGACCCTTTTATTCATGATTATGCCAAACGTTGTCCTATGCGGCCATGATAAAAAAAATATAAAATTTCGAAAAAATTCAACGTTTTCGCTCGAATTTAAAAAAAAATCTATTTAGTTCTAGCTGTTTTTATAACAATTCTGGATAATGTTTCGTTAAAATCCATTAATGTTTGTGGTTGCTATCGTGTATATAAGAAATCGACCACAGACCGACATACATCACTCCAAAAATAGTTAAAATTTGTTCATGAGGTTTCAAAACATAAATTGGCATCAAAATCTCGAATTTGAAAATTTAAGTGAAAACAATACTTTCTCTATACTATTTTGCATAGTATGAGAACGTAAAATATTGCTACTTATTTCTTTAAGAGTGTTAGTGTACATGTCTTTGATAAGTTTAAATACTAATCATCTGATATATCTTCCAATGTAGAAAATTGTTATGCATATTTATGCATACACTCATAGAACTTTATTATAGGTTACTAGATAACATACCTTATATCAATACCAAAGAATAAAATAAAACTTTTTTTAATATTCATTTATGTTTCCCAATATCTCTAAACAACACATCTCCCCTCCAAAGTACATATATCAGAATTTCGGTTGTGTTTCTTGAAGTTTATATCCTTTACACAGATCATCCATATATATATATGCGTTTGCGTACCATAGCGTCTAACAATACTTGGAGGAAACAACTTGGAGTTAACAACAAAACAATGGCGTCTATATTTATCTGGAGCTCAAGATTATATTATAGTCCTCGAGGCTTAACTGGATGTCGAAGTAAATAAAGTTTGACAAAGTAAATTGTTTATAAAGAGATGGTTGTTGTGTATTTTTGGAAGCAATATCTTTAGACCAGGACTTAGCATGGAATCTCACGTTTGCTCGGAAATAATTTAATGAAAAAATGGAGTTGTTTGTGGCATTGGATAGTAATCATAGTAGTTTATTTGCTATTTAGAAACTGTTATTTCCGAGGAAATAATATTATTTTGGATAACATTTTAATTTCCTTACAATATATTTTATGCACATTATTCCTAGGGAACACCAATATATTTGCAAGAAAAGGTGCAGGACTGTACACTTTAGGTCTATCTATTGTAAGGTGCACGATCGAACAAAAGTAATTTCAGCACCCGCATTGGATAATTTAAAAAACACTTGGATACGAACTGTGCAACAAAACGAGATATACAAAAAGAAAGTATAATTCGAAATTGTAGAACATTGTTTATTGAGTAGGAATCGACGATAAAACTGTTCGAATTGCTGTCATATTCCGTCATACAAACACAAACTTGTATTACGAACCCTTATCTTAACTAGCATGAATATTGCTCTTAATAATTATAACATACATTAGCTGATTCTCAATGAACTCTTAAGTAGAACATTTAACTTATCAATTAAATATTTATAAAAGGTAGCTCGTTTTGGGGATCGCCAGCGTATTGTTTGCCGAATATATAATTATTTATGAAATTGAAATTGCTCACCCCAATTAAGTACATAGCATATGATCAGTATATTACGGATAGCAGGCTTTAAGGTATACCACACATGCACCACATACATGTTTCGTGCTTTTAATCTGTAACTCTCTGGGACCATTTTGACACGAAACATTCCCTGGGGGTGGTTCGGCTGCTTTCTTTCATTAGGGCGGGTACACATGATGTGTTATTTTTGCAATCGAGTTCTGTGACGCCAAGTTGACGCTACGTGCCAGCAATACATTGATTTGAAAAATGCAGTTCACACGGGACACTATGTTTGACATCACAACCACATTCGTCTTTTTGATTCGACTCATAGCAACTTGACGTCAGACCTAACATCCGTGTGAACTGAATGATTCGAATCTGTGTTATGATGGTACATTTGGCTGATGATACATGCGTCAATTTGGCGTATCAAGATGCGACTGAAGTCGTCCCTCGTGTGCACCAAGCCGAAACCCACCTCCTTTGTTTTGACGTGCCATTAATGCCAACTTGTCACCAGACTTAACGTTCCGAGTAAACTGTATTCAAACTAATGCATTGCTGGGACATGGCGTCAACTGGTAGTCACAGGACGTGACTGCAAAAGTGGCGCACATTGCATCGTGTGCAGCGATCTTTACCCTTCAGCAAGGAATATCGAATTAATTTGCTTTATCTATACTAAACGAATGCAGCAGAATATACCACTTCGACCCTGAGTTTGATTTTGCTGCGTGGTCTTCCTACTATTGTTCCTCAGTATCCTAAGATTTCAGAAGTCCATTTTAGTCTTTCTCTGTTTCCTTGAAGTATTGCTTGGATAATGTGTGATATCATCTTAGCCTTTGAAAAGGATCGTAAATTGGGCCATATAAGTGTCCGAGTGAAATTCAGTCTCGTTGTTAAATCCCAACATCTTGATGCTATCCATTTATGCGTTATCAATCTCTCATTTTTGTCATCGATAGATCAATATTTTCTTCATGCGTCTCTTTTTGTCCATATGACAAAAAATGTCTATTTTCATGCAATAACAATGGATTTCCTTATTACAAGATAATAAATTCAAAAATCATTATTATTCTAAAGAATAAATACCAAAATAGAAAACTAAATTTATATTAATCATTGTGCTGCCTAACGCGCATAGATATAAAAAAACGGAATACAAATAACATATTATTTGACTTCTTCCTAGAAGCTTATTTCCTTTTCATGCACCGGTGTTTATGTACCAGCTTTTCTAATAACACTCTGAGGAACACAAGAAAGTTGACAGCGAAACATCTTCTATATTTATTCTGAACTCAGGATTATTACAGATTTCCAAAAGCTTAGGAAGGAATCGAAGTACATGGAGTTTGAGGAAGTAAATTGTTTATAAAGTATGGGATATTGTGTATATTAAAATCAACATGTTCATAAATCATGCAAATAAAATGTCTCTCTGAAAGTAAACTGAGAATAAAAATACTTCATTAATTAAGAGTTGATTAAAATTTTAAACCAACTCCAGGGGGAAATCTTTACTCATCAGGATAGATTGAAAATGCAATACAGAAAAGATAGGGAAATTCTTATCAACATTATAATGATCATGTGGCCCCTAAAAATAGGCATTGTCAATTCAAAGTAAAATAATTATAGGAAAACCGGAAGGAGTTATCAAAGGAATATCTGCTGTAACAAAGGAGTTATCAAGGGGAAAAATATCTGCTGTAACAAAAGAAGTTATCAAGGGAATATCAGACTGTAACAAAAATTCTCACTGAAAGTAAACTGAGAATAAAAATACTTGATTAGTTGTACCATAAAGAGTTGATTAAAAGTTTAAACCAGTTCCAGGGGGAAAATTTTACTCGTCAGGACAGATAGAACATGCACTACAGAAAATATAGGGATATTTCTATCAACATTATAATGATTATGTGGTCCTTAAAAATAGACATTGTCAATTCAAAGTAAAATACTTTGGATTGACTTTTGTCCCTTGATAACTCCTACGAAAAACCGAAGGAGTTATCAAGGGAATCTCAGGAAGGTGAGAACCAGAGTAAAACGGACAGAAGATTGTGGAGTATTCACTCAAAACACTAAAATTAATTACGAATATACAAAGTTATAGAATTTATTGAGACATCTAACAAAATTTAAAGAAAAATCACCGATTATGGAAAATGAAATAACCATGTTCATCTGAAAAAAAAAGTATTGAGAATGTATAAAGGAGTAGGGCACTATAGTAGATGTTTCAATCATTATTTTAGGCTTAAGTAGTCCTGGTATCTTTCGGCGGCTTTATTAATGCTATTGTATAAAATATTAAATATATTTACATCTCTGCTAGAGTAACATATAGCCGTTTATTGCTTGTAGAAATTCCGTGAAATATTTTTGATTGAAAAATCACGGTGTTTATTTTAACTTTAGTGTCCTTGTTCAACGGCAGTTGAACTGCAGTTGTTCAACTGCAATTAAACAATTGATCTGCAGTTGTTCTACTGCAGTGCAGTTGTTCTACTGCAGTTAAGCAGTTGATAAGTATCGCGTTATATTCTTTATTTAATCAATTTAACCATAATGAATTGAATGGATAATTAAATTTATAGGAATATTATAGCTTCAACAATGTTATATTTTCCTAAGTGCGACATGGAGGGGTTGTAATTGATATTTATCATGGGCCAGTTCTGATCCACAAAGTCTGTTTATTAAGTTTTTGAATTGGTCTCATGGATCTTGCAATAACATAAGAAAACGTATACTCGCCGTTTATTTGGGATTTTCGCAAGTAAAAAATGAAATATTGAAATGTGATGGCCACCTCAATTTACTGTTACAATTTACTGTTATTATTTGTGTAAATTCCTGAAAGTAATAATAAATAATCACGTTATTATAATAATCATCTTAAACATAAAACTTATGCAAAATTTTACACTTCACTTACAAAAACATTGAGTTTGTTTTTTAATATAAACAAGTTTTACATTGATGCCATTACAGCTGTGGGATCAATCCAGTTACTTCGAACATAGAGCATTTTACAATGTGATATCGTATAAAATATGTACTACATTTTCAGCAAATTTTGGTATAAATGATCATTACGAAATGCTTAAAGTTCAGGGTGAGAGAAAACTTTGTTTTCTGATCTATTTTAAAAAAGCAGTAAATAAACATTATATACCCATTCAGAGGTGGATACAGTAAAAGCAAAAAAAACAAAAACTACCCAGAGAGGCACACTTTTATGAGGAGCAAATTTCTATTTTGAATCAAATTTCGTTACCCTCCAAGCGTTGATTGACACAGGCTTCCGAAGCGGCTCAAAAATCGTTCTTAAGTACGTTGGGCCTAAACTGTTGGATTTTTTTTTTCGGATGATCCCGAATTTTTAGAAGAAATTAAGAAAATGTATATGATCCGCAAGGGTGGTCGATGTTCAAATTCCATTAGCGTACGAATAGAAGGCGTGAGCATAAAGTGATTAACAGTTGACGAGCAGAATGTACAAAATAGAAAATCTAAGAATATTTATAACACTATCTCGTCGAAACCACGAGATTAAAGTAATAGTTTAGAGTGAGATGTAACGACCGGATTTCTGGTATTGGAAAATATTGTAGGAATCCATCTATTCTTTAGGTTTTCTACGGTTATTCCCTGTCGTCCCTTGGGGGGACGACTGATTTTAATTTGTGATATTATATACATATGTTAATCTTGAATATTTATTTATGTGCACCTATAGTTGGGTGTTTGCTCTTAAAGCTATGTAATTGAATAAATGCATAAGTGATTTGTAGCATTGAATGGTACAAAATATCGCGTGTGTCTTATAAAAACAAATCGACTGACGAATGGGGTCAAGGGTTACCTATTGCAGCAAAAATTATGTATCCGACCCTGTACTTGGTTTGGCCTTCCCAAAAAGTAAACGAAACACCATTATTTTTTAATTAGCAAATTCCTAGCTGGTTTCCGGTCTGCTCGTTATTGACGATCAAAATATTTAAATTTCCGAATTTAACGAGCATACTGTTACGAGCGTGTAAAATGCTCTCATTAGCGTCTCTTTTGAAAACCAGAAGGGGAAAACACCCGTACAGTCAACCTTTCCTTTGACGGAAGATTGCCATGTGCTTAAGTTCGGAGGCACGTGTCAGATTTGGAGATCTATCGCGAATTTGGCGACTTTTCGAAGGTTCAAAATCCATCTCGAAATAACGAGTATTCAACGATAATATTTCTAGAAGTTTCTACAGATAGTATAAAAAAGGAATCATCACTCAGTTAGAGAGCAATTGACGTAAAAAGAGCTGCATTGAACTGTGGCACACGTCAGTGCTTTGGGAGTAGTATCTGATATTTTGTGAAATTAGTGGAATATTTAATTACTGTTTTAGGGTAGCTGACAGTTGTTTAATTTTCTTCTGAGATAGTTATACAGCTATTTGCTGTATATTGTTCCTGTTTACGCTGTGCTTGTAAAGAAATATGTTAGTCCTCTAGAAATTTGGACTCATTTGTGCATCCTGAGCTTATACTCCAGATATCAGAGGATAAGTTGTAACAATACGAAACAGCAAAACTGAATAAACTCAAAAGATTATAAAAATCAGAGCAAAAGTTATAAACTTAACTTCGTCACAGGAATCGTTTCAGAAATATGAATAGTAGAAGTCGGGGTATAGTATCAGAAGATCATGGGAATATCATCAAAAGCTTAAATCACTGTCATTTTAAGGTTATATTCAGCTATGGCAGCTGAGAAATTGAAAACAATATTGGATAGCAATCCTGTGAATAGTCTTCGTAAAAGACAATGAACCGTGTTCCCATGGAAAATAACGCACTCAATGTAAAATATAAGTTCCAGGAATGTGGTACTTGAATCATTAGCCAGAATCCTGAAAATTTAGTGTCAGTTAATGGCCTTCTAAGTTATATGGGGAGTTAGGAAAAATATCGATTTGAGATATGTGTTGTTTTACATTGCTTTTATTACCCGCTGGAGGAATGAACTGTATGCCCCTTATACACGTCCTAGCCGACTATTAAACATTCCTCAGATTATACAGTGTTTCCAGGAAAATCCTTAATCACCGCAATAACTTTGTAAGGTAAGGACCATGAGTGTACTTAGTAGGTTTATCTACATTAAAGTTACCATGTGCGATTGAATAAAAGTGATTTTGACGCCTAGGGTGGATAATTTAAAAAGTAAGGACAATGAACTAAACGCCGGAATTTAACAAACAAATTAGCTCCAGTTTACTAGTTGTAACCCACTACTACTGTACATACTGTTTAAAAAGCAAAAACAAATAATTTATTGCAAAATATATTATTTCGCTATAAATCGCAGACTGCACTTTTATAATATTCTTCTTCTAAGATCTTTGCATTCAGGAATCCCCGGATGTGCTTTTATGAATGAATGTCACGTGTACCTGCCATTCAATCTTACATTATATGATTGCCAGCCACGAAAGGTAATACTACCATCAATAGGAAATGTCTTTCTTTGATAGAGGTTACAACATTTTACTACAAGGAAAATTCCTGAAGTCATGAAACACGTTTTCTGGTGTTTATACTTAAACAAGTATTACCACCAGAAAAAAATAAATATGCATTTAAATATAAAATACGTTACATAAAATTTGATTTATATACTGTTTTCATAAAAACTCGTCCCTGACGTTGATAAAATATTAAACGAAAGTTTACACAGCATGCATTTATTAACACTTTACAACAAAGTTGAAAAGTGTTTATGACTTTGCTCATTCTGTCTGTCTGTCTGTCCGTCCATTAGCACGATAACTGCCGTAAAAATGACTTAATCAAATTAAATATTAGTATGTTGTTCAGACGGTCTGTAGGACCTATGGGAATATAAATGAATAATATCACCCAATTAGTTTTGGATTGAACCCGGGTTGAAAAAATGAAATACATTCGGCCCTATGGGACCAAATTTTTCAAACATTTTTTAAGCGGATTTAAAATTCACAAATTGCTTCGAAAATTTTAGGTAATATTCAAATTGTTCCATAAAATATATAAAAAAAAATTCAGCTAAATATATTATCTCAGTAGTTTTTTAAATAAAAATTAAAATAATAAAAACACCTCTTATATAAAGCGATCACGTGACCACGATATGAAAAGATCACGTGACCCACTTCAAAATGATGTATGGCATCCATCTTGTCTCAAAATCGTGATTTTTTAAGTTATTTTCAATTCATATTGAGTGTTGTATCCGTCCTCAAATCACTTAATTTTTGGTTAAATTCTGTGCATCTACATACTAAAACAACGCAATTGCAATAAATTTGAGTTTAAATGCTCATCCAAATTTGATTATTTCAACAACGAAGCCTATTTTTCACCTATGTAAAATCTAAACAGAAAAATATGTAGAATGAGTTGTATTGGAATTGCTGTATTTCTTTAACACAAAATCATTTAGTTCTTGAAGTCTGCAAAGCTGATATGAATGAAATATTCATTGATTTTGCAAAGAGAAGGACGATTTTTTACGATGAAGTTTTACGCATAGAGTTTAATTACTTGTAGCTCCATGGTCTTAATTTTTAATTAAAATAAATTATATTATAGTATTGTGATGAATGACATGAATGGGAAATTATTTATGGATGAAATGCTGCTTTTATAGAGAGAGCCAGGCGTGTTATTTTTTCTATGACGTCATTTGAATGAATTTCAGTTGTTTTCGATGAAGTTTTCAAATATAATAAATTAACGTAGTATTATGATAATTCTAAAATTATTACCGAGAAATGTATCACATTTTAGTAATGTTTTAACCAGGCAATTTATATTTCAATGCCGTCATTTGAATGAAGTTCATTTTTTTTTTCGATGAAGGTTTAAGTTTTCACATATAATAAATCAATGTAGTATTGTGAGAAGTTTTAAAATATTACCGAGGAATGTATTGCATTTTAGACATGTTTAAAAAAAATGCATTGAAGTTGGAAAGTGTTTCATAATCTATGCTTTAAGCATGATTGATCTTTCTTGTTGAATTTCGCAGAGTGATATTTTAGGTAGTTTTTTCATCAATTTGCGACGTCGTTTGCATTTGAGAAGTATTTATAAACATTTTAAAAAATCCATTAAAGTTCGATGTCAGATATAGTTCCAATTATAACCGTCAATATACGGATTGATAGCTATACAATATCATGATTCTTCCAGATAGATATACTCTAACATGTTCCCCAAATTACTCTTAGGATTTATTTACAGTTACTGCAGAGAAAGGAATTATATGTCATCGCTTTAAAAAAACGATGACAGTTGTGTTTCAATACAGCTAAATCAATTCTATCACAGCATATTCCTTGCTTGTTTTGTTTAAAATTTTTATGTGAAATACGTTTTCGTGTTTTTATTCAATTCATATTTCTAATTATTTGGTTGACATCTAAAAATGTTTTCGCCAGTTTTGCCGACAGTGTGAATATAATACGATTTTCAAATAATTGTCTAACTTTAAAAAAATAGTTCAATATTTAGTCATTCTATGTTAAAAATTTGTCTAATTTCATAAAATATATTCAATTTTATGTTATTTCTTTCGAATAATTTATCCGCTGTACAAAGAACTTTCACTATTTAGTTACATTTTAAACATTCGTTCAATTTGGTAAAATATGTTCAACATTTAATTGAACTTTTTTAACAATTGGATATTTCTTGTGTAGATAAATGATAGATATAATGTCGTGTTGATACATATTATGTAACTATATGCTCTCTCGGGTCATAAATATACACTCCATAAATGGTACATTATCTTATTTTCAGAACAGCGCAGTTTGCCACTACTGACTTATACTACTCATGGACTTTATCATATACCCCGTCATAATGATCCCACACATTTTTTTCAAAAATTGTATAGAATATCTGTTAATGTTCTAAAATAAATTTCTACCATAGAACATTTATATGCACTCCACATAGTGTTTATTATCCCTAGCAATGTGCTGGGAAGTTCCGTTGATGGCCAATATCGAGTAATACTACTCTGGGGCATTGCCATATATCCCATAAGCTTGAACCTAGTCCATTTTATATCAAAAGGTGTAAGGAAATTCGGTTAATGGTCACCATCAACTTTTCCTGCGGAACAGACACTACAAATATAGACCACTAACCTATTCTCAGACTTTGATCAATACGATTTGGTCATTCCTGAATACCAATCAACTATATTTTTAATGATGTCTGTATGTCTGTTTATCTGTACTAGTAAGGCCCGTGGCATTATAGTACACAATCACTGTCTGCGTAGCCACAACACTAAAGGATCCATTATTGTAAATACATTAAAAATAAGCTCAATATCCAGCTTCGTTTTCAGCATGTGATTATTCATATTCAGTGGCACACACAATGTAAAGCTCCAGAATTCGCCATTGTCGTAAATAAGTCAAAAATGAGTCCATTATCCAGCTTCGTTTTCAGTATACGCAATGTCATACGCATCGTATAGCAATACCGCTCTTTATATCTTACAAAATGATATCTAAAATAAAAATAGCAATTTGAAAAGACCTATCCCACTTTTGGGCCAATATTGTGCATCTTAGTGCTTCGTTTAAAATATTTCCAGTGAAATGTGATATTGGATCAACATTAAATCCCATTATAAAAACAAAATTGGTTTTCCAATGAAACGGCAATAGATGATCAATAGAAGCTGTCAAAATTTAAACAATCTTGGTAATGCATCGAAAGACTAATATTTGCCCAATATTGTTTTTTGGTGAAGCGCCAATATCTGCCCAAATCGTGTTAGCAATATTTAGCCAATATTGGCTATATACTCGAGTTTATTAAATTTATTAAGTAATCAATCTATAGCACAATTTGTCAGGAAGCCCAATAGTTTAAATTCAACATATCACATTTTTTCATGACACACAGACTGATTTTAAAGATTTCATGTTGCAGGTTGATATTTGTAGCAACTTTTTTTTTTAATGGCCAGGCACTTTGACCTTCGTCATTGGCCTTTATTACAGCGGCCAGAGTGTGAACCATTTAGCCGTCCATTGATATTGCCTCAGGCGCACCAGAGGGGGGCGGATCACATTGCGCCCACAACACAAACATCCATGCCTTACGTGGGGATCGAACCCACAACGTGACGGTCGAGCGATTGCTACGGAAACGCTTGCCTTGACCACTCGACAACCACGTCGGCAATTTGTAGAAACTGTGATTGTATTATAAAAAGTTATTAAATGAATTGTTTTAGTTTTCTAGTTTTAGTACTTATTTTATTGTATTTATTATATGTTACTCATATGATTTTCTTTGCACTAGTCTCTGCAAATTGTATTTCCCTTCTCTATATCTGGGCTTACCAATTGAAAAAGGTATCTAAATAAAAGACAATGTCTGTATGCGTGTCTGTCTGTCTGTGTGTGTGTCTGTCTTATGCACTATAGGCTCAGCGACCGCGCGTCTCAGTGACAAATTCTAACCTCAGTGACAAATTCTAATATTTTTTAAAGATTATAAAACAAAAGTCACTTTCGACTGAAAAAAAGGAACTTTCGTTTTTAAATCCTTGCGTCTGGAAAAGTACCGACAATTTCGACTAATCATTTACATTTTTAGAAAGCTCAAACATCGGACGTTCTTACAAGCCCAATCTGGTCAAAAAATAATAAAAAATAGCTGCAGGATCGGGATTTTAAGAATTTTCGAATTTCAATTTCTCGGCGAAGCAGATTTTCTCCCACATGCGCGCAGACGCACGGTGGGTGGAGGGAGCGGTGTTTCCATGGAGAAAAAAATAAATAAAAAGAAAGTTATGAATATTGTGGATCGGGTTAGAAAATTACGTTATTGTGTGTCTTATAGATTATAGGTTCAGCGACCGCTCGTCGCAGAGCTACGGAATTTGGCAATGGGAGACCCAGGAGGAGGGAAGGTGACACGTGAAAACCGATTTTTAAAATTTGAATTATTTTTTGTTATTTAATGTTTTATGCGATTTCGACCGTTTATTTCCCTTTTTCCTTTTTTTCTGCACCATCCAGACATTGTAGAAAAAACAAATCAGACGACCGGAAAGAGCAGACAATTGCGAGTAAAAATATATCAATTTCAAATCTCAGGGACAAATTCTAATGTTTTTTAAAGATTTTGAAACAAAAGTCACTTTCGGCTCAAAAAAACGAACTTTCGTTTTTAAAACCTCGCGTCGGAAAAAGTACCGACAATTTCGACTAATAATTTACATTTTTAGAAAGCTCAAACATCAAGCATTCTTGCAAGCCCAATCTTGTCAAGAAATATGACAAACTTGCCGCAGGATCTGGATTTTAAGGAAGTTATGATTTTCAATTTCTTGGCAAAAAGGCCAAAGGAGTCCGATTTTTCATCCACATGCGCGCAGATCCACGGTGTTGCAGATGTTTGGTGGTATCTTGCAAATGTCATCAGTGATTGCTTTTTGTACGGTTTTTGGCCTAGGGACAATTAAAAACAGAATTAGTGTTTACTTTTTATAAGATTTTCGACTCATTATGCTAGATTGAATTGTGGCGATGTATTGTTTACATCGGGTGGTGGTTGGGACCACAATGAAAAACTTAAACACTGAAGAAATAAAAAAATAAATAAAACGAAAATAATGGATATTGTCGCGGAGCCTTAAAACTTCATTATTAGCTTTAATGTCATTAAACTAAACCAAACCTTCTTAACTCCACGGGGTTGAGGGCACGGTAGCCCAGTGGTTAGCGCGCGGGAATTTCACTCGGTAGGCCCGGGTTCGATTCCCGCCACTGCCAAAACTGCCGCCGTGTTCACGCGGAGTACGATCACGTTAGACATGTGGATCCATAAGTCCTTCCGAGCGGTTGGTGGTAGGGAAAGGAGGGTATGATCCCTGTGGATGCCTGCCCCACTGGGTTCCGGTCTAAACTGGGTGACACTTCCTGGTCGTCCAAATAGTTACCTTACACATTTCTAGTAGGTCGGATGGCCTGGGTCTCAACAACAACTCCACGGGGTTATGGTGCCAGCGAGATTGCCACGTTCAGATTTTCAAGGGTTCGCCGAAGGCGGCTAGTTCCAAATAAATAAATACAGAAATAAATAAATACATTTCTATAAAATATTTCCAATGAAATTTACATGTCAAAAATTTATTAAAAACTCAAATCCCCCACGTTAAATGCTAATATTGGATGTAAATTTATTTTCCAATATAAATACTGGCTATATCTTGGCCAACCAATGTTGCCTACAGCTTTGCAACCATTATTGGCAAAGCAGCTGCATCCAAATATTTGTTAGTTATATTGGTCCAAGATTGGCTACTTTTATTGGTCCAATATTGACACGCTACTACGGAATAGTTCTTATAGTATTACTAATAATTATACAAATATATCTCATAAAAATGAGAGCATTATGAAATAATAAATATCTTTTGCACATGAATTCATGTATAAAAGTAGAACTACTGTAAGGTGAAAATTATCACCTCTCTCCTCCGTGTCGCAGAAGTTGGCAGGGAGAACTGTGTATCAATGCTAAAGTAGCGTCAGGCAAGAATTATCAGCCATAAAAAAGATAAAAGGTGGAGATAAAAAGTAATAGTCGCAGGGAAACGGAAGATACAGGGTTATTAGTTTCAGCCATGAAGTCCTGAAGCGTTTTAAAAAATGTGCAAAAAATAAAATGTTTATGAAATTTTAAAATGAATGTTATCTTCTTTGTTACCTGGAAAGCAGTGTGGAAATTGCCTGTAGTTTAAATATTTACAGTTGCAATTGTGGCTTCTCCTACACACATAATATAATGTATCTGGAAATTATTGTGAAGGAATCGAAATTCGAATTCGAGTTTTCGACGGAGGAATATGTTTCAAGCATCCCTGACCTTGAATCGAGACCTTGAACCCTTTTTGGGTGGATACCTGTGTGTGTATTTGAGGTCTGGCCGTCTTGAGTTTGGCGTCTGAGAATAAGCCAGACCCGGCACACAAATCTGGCCATATTTTGAGGAAACTAATTCGGGCCGAACTGAACCTGGCTCGAGTCCGAATTTAAGAAATTCGAATCAAATAAAAAAGCTAAAAATAGATCAAACTTTTAAATTTAAAACAGAAAAATTTGAAATTGTGTATGAAACAAAATGTTCGGTAAGCCGATGAAAATATCACTGCCCCATATTAAGTAATAAAATATTGCTCTGTATGAATAACGCAGATGGGTAAATTAGGACCGGTTCCAGAAAAATGAAATTTTCTGACAAGAAAATGAAGATTTATTTATTCCAAAATGAAAATAAAACATTGCTCTCCGTAACTTCCACTTGCTGATTTAAATCGTTGTATGCAATATGTAATACAATGTGTGTTTACTTCCTTAAATGGCAATACGAGGCAATAGTGTCTTAGCTTTAGCCAGACTTCTGCTATGTATGTAAAAAAAACTGATGCGAGCAGAACATGACTTTCCCTGCAGACTCAAATTTATTTTAGCTTTATTTCATTACTATTTCTTTAAATCGAGTTAAATTACACTAAATACCACGCATACTTAATTGAAATTACACTATGCAAAATTTTAATTCGGATTTTGTTTTCATTTGGTAACTGGACTTATTCTCAAAACCTTAGTAGTAAAAATTCGAAAAAACCAAAATATCGGGAGAAGAATTAATCTTAGATTAATGGGGTTGGTCTTATGCTTTTCATTACCAAATGTTAAATTAAAACTAGTATTTAATTGTTGCATTTAAGCGAACGTAATCTTTTACTTTCGATTTTGACAACTTATGCGGACCATTTCGCAAGAAATGCAGGATCTTTTATTCTGACTCGTACCAAAATCTTCTCAGCATTAGGGTAACCCACAAGTGGCTTATCCACCAAATTTTGGAAAATTTGGTCTACTAGATTTTTAGCTAGAGTGGATGCAGGCGTTTTTGCGGGCCATTTCGGAAAAAAGGCATGTTTTTTTATTCCGAATCGTACCAAAATCTAATCACTACCAGGGTCACCTACCAGTGACTTATTTATCAAATTCTATGTAATTTGGGCAATTAGTTTTTGAGTTAGAGTGGATAAATACATTGCATAGACTGACACACACACAGACACGCAAAAGCACAGACACACACACACACAGACTTCGCGCTGAAAATTATTTTTTCGTTTTCTAAAGGTCCCAAAACGTGTAGATCCGTCGAAAACTCGAGTTGCGGTTTTCGACACGAATCCAATGCTTTCCCTATACATTACCATGTATTGCAGGAAAATAAAAAGTCAGACTCGGGTGAATTTCTTTGAAAATTTCTCGGGCTCGTGTCGGATCAAATGTTAATATTTCCGCGCCTTGTCGGGTAAAAATTTTAAAATGGAGATCATGCATAACTCTAGTATGTATATCTTAATGTATATGCATGCTATTGTGTATAGTAATGCATGCATCCGTGATATCATGGCCGCAGTATATCTCGAACGACTGAAGCGCTTCGAAAATAAAAATTGGTACAATTATTACAATGTTTGAGTACTGGGATCCTGTAAATTTTACATGCAATCGCATGTTCGAAGACTCCCCGTCCAAAGACTCCCTCCCTCAAAGACTCCCCCCGTCCCTGATTTAAAAAAAAATCTTTAAAAAATCAACATTTACCGTAATGATATATAAGAATTTCGGACACAATTTGTCATTTAAATATAAGCAATACAAACTTTAAAACACTGGCATGAACCGCTTTCGATTTACTGCGTGCATGTGATACAAATGCATCCTAAAATTACATAAAATTCAAAAGTAACATAATCAAATAAGTTCACTTTCCATATGCAATATTATGCCATTAGATTTAGTTCGATATGTAGTTCGATATCGTTAAATTTTTAAGGTCTCATTGCTGTAAATGCTTGAGAAATTTTCGTACATTTCACATAAGTCATTAAACTAGGGAGCGAAGAACCCTAGTTTAATAAATTGCAAGTGGTAGAGATGACAAATCAAATTGTCGCGGGGGGCAGCCGAACTTGATTTTGTCCGCCACTGAAGTACTGTCAGATGAGTACTCTAAGATGCACAGGTTCGATTCCCTGTTCCGATCGAGTGTTGTTTTCAGCTTAGTTGAAATATAATTACCTATAGGAATATTTTTACTACTGTAATTTTCTCATACCCCGTTTGATATTAGAACGGGGAAACCCTTACTAAGCTTACTCAGCATCAAGTCATTAAATTAATATTTAGACGATCACATTTCATTTTATGTTTGAAATGGAAGCAGCATACTCCTCATCATTTTTCCTTATCACCTTACTTTATATTACTGTTTTATGTAATCTCTGAATTAAACTCACTGGCTTAAATCGTAATATCATAGAAAAATCCCTATTGGATAATGCCACGTCAGACGTTGTTCATCTACTGCAGGTTAAGTTGTTGAAACACAGACTATATTGGTCGTTGACATTGGAAAATACTTTTTTTTCTATCAGTGAACTTCCCCTAATCATGCAATGCTATGCCCATTGAGAAGCTTATTAAATTGTCTTCTCTGCATGTTGAAATATACACAAGTAGTCTATCCATTGCAGAATAATAACTTCTTAAAATTAGAAGATTAAATAATAATAATAGCTAATAATGCATACAAATGCAAAACTTGCAATAAAAAGTATCAGTGATAAAATAATAATAATTCAACCTTCTCATTACTGCCAGGTAAAATTTATCACTTCTCTTCTGCCTTGCAGTGGAGTGTGACTGTATTTCAATGCCAACCTAAGTGCTAGTAAAAGACATTAGCCATAAAGGAGATAAGAGGTAGATAAATGATAATAGTCGCAGGGAGAAGGAGGAAACATGATACTTAGTCCCTCTTCCCCACATAAAAAGTAGATAAAACGAAGCATTGGTGTAAACTGAAAATAAATGCTCAGTTCTATAATTTCAGAGAAGGATTGTGGTCTGCCTCATCTTTGAGTAAAGGCTCCCCAAAGCTAATTCAGCTTTGGGGAGTATTAGATGTATAGTTTCGGAATTTGGTTATTAACTAGTGTACACGACCGATCATTTCGCCAAATCTGCCTTATCAATTTATTTATTTAGATACACGCTGTGCCTTCCATTTTAATTTTATCTACAATATATGCTATCTTTATTGTAATAGTATTGTGATAGAGTAAAAAATGCAACTCTCCGATGTTGATGGATTTGCGCATTTTAAGCAATCTTTAATATGCATCTACTACTTTTTTCAATAATACATGTGTGTCGGTGACCATGATATCTCTCGGACAATCTGAGCAAATCTAATGGAATTTGGGGCGATTATATCAATCGATGAATGTCAAAGGCCTATTAATTTTGGGAGAAGGCTCCCGATCTTTTAACATTTTCTTTAAATTGGTAACGTGTTATGAAACATAATTGCGATTTTTAATCTTTCGAATGATTTTAGTAATAATTTACATTAAAAATCAAACACCATAATTTATATGATAAAAAAATATCACAAAATATTAAATAAACCCTCTGTAGCCAAATGAGTGTTTTCTGTGAAAGGGTTTCAACCAGAAACAGAAAAAATGCAATTGTTACTCTGTTATTAAAAATCGTTTTCGAGATATTGGAAATTTTAATTTTAAAAAATCCATATTCCGAACAAATTCAGAAAATTGCATATTTAGAATAATTACTACAATCCTTATTTATTGTTGAGATAGTAGCACATGTGAAAGCCTTAATTTTAAACATGTCTTCTTAAAAAATCTAATAAAATTAATAAAAGTGATTATGTTAACATATTTGAGCACACAGTCATTTTATATGAAGCATATTTATGATTAAATGATATGACTTGCAAGAAAATATGACAGGCAGGTTTCAAGATATTGCTCATTCCTGACTTGATAGGAAAAAATATCTTACTTTACATAAACTCATTTTTATCAAATAAGCATATGATTTATGTACTTTTAACCGGGAATTTATTGGATACTATTATTTAGTAATTATTACCAGACGTTCTCGAGACATTAAAATTTCTATAACTTTTATATATCTCGATACAATCGATTAATATGCAAGAAATTTAAAATTATTTCGTAATCGGCAAATTAAACCTTATTTTCAGGGAGATCTGGCGATTATAAAAATATTATTTGTCTTAGTGTTTTCAGAAAAGTTCAACATTTTTTTATATTCTGTTCAAATCATTTGTTGGGTCATTTTTAGCTCATTTTAAATCACCACCTTTCACCTTTACCTTTAAATCACCAATTTTAAATAACCAATATCACATTAATAGCTCATTTTATATCACCAAAACATTAAATTCAAGACTAAGACATTACTTATAAGACTTCAACACCATATTAATAGCTCATTTTACATCACCAAAACCTTAAATGCAAGACTTAAACATTACTTACAAAACTTAAACACCACATTAATAGATCATTTTACATCACCAATAACACGGCCTTGATAAAGAAGAAAGAGAGGTAGGGTATAGATAGAGATGGGTATAGAGATGGGTATAGAGATGGGTATAGAGATGGGTATAGAGATGGGTATAGATAGAGATTGGTATAGAGATAGGTATTGATAGAGATGGGTATAGAGATGGGTATAGATGGAGATGGATACAGATAGAAATGGGTATAGATAAGGATGGGTATAGATATGGATATGGATAGAGATGGGTATAGATTGTGCCTTTTCATTTTTAAGTTGCCCAGATACGTTAATGAATGTCAATCTGATTAGCCGAAAGAATCAGAATGGTCAGTAACGTCGTCCTTAAGTAAAACAGGGGAGAGAAATATGATAACTATGTGTGGAAAACCGACCTACACTTGATAATCACCAAATAGACTATGTATCTCAATCTTACAATCCACTTGAATGTTTAGAGAAAATTATTGTGATATAAATGACTAATGACCTATTGACGACAGTTGAATTTTTTAAGGCAATACCAGTCGCGGTGTTAGTTCATACGTATCAGGTCTTCAGATCCCTACTTGAAACTCACTAAATGGACTATGCTGTTTAATCTTCCAACCCGTTTGAATGTTTACAGATATTTTTGGGGAAATATATGATTAATGATCCACTGACTACATTTGATAGTTTTCAAAGTAACACCAGTCTCTACGTTAGTTAATACATTTCGGTCTTCATCTGAGGACCCACAAATTAAACCACAACTATAGGTATAGCTATGAGCTATATAACCACTGTAGAATGTTGTTTAAGCGTATAAATTGATAAAAATAACGACAAATCCCTGAGGAACAAAATAATAAAATTTACAAAAACGAGAATGCTAAGGAATATTAAATATTTTCTTTGCAAACTTTGGGGCATTATGAGCATAAATGTTTTAAAGTGCAATGTGTTGCCTCTTTCAGTGTCACAACCGTAGACGGTACATATACTTTAATGCTAAGTATTGATAAGAGTTATCAGCCATAAAAAGATTAGACAGGTAAAAGTGTAATTGTGAGAGGGAAACGGAAGAAATATGTTACTTAGTGTCGAGCTTCAGTCCCTGAACTCAATAGGGAGATTGGATAAAATAAAATATTGAACGAGCTCTTTAAAAATGTTTTTATAATGGACAGAACGAGTGAATACGTCCACACTTTATAATTTCCCGGTATGATTTTATGATCAAACTAGTATTTAATCCTGACAAATGCAAGCCAACTTTTAAAGTAAATTTATTTTGTTTAATGATTTAAGGCACTTAACGTCAAAAAAAGCCGTCCAAATTGAAAATTGGATCAATGAAGTCTTGGCCCATTGTCAGTGTTATAAGTGTTTAAATGTACAGCATTATTAGACACAGTACGGCTTCTTGAGGGTCTGGAACGATTTTTCTTTCTCTATTTTGATTGCATAAAGTAAAAAGTGGTAAAAATAGAAAATCTGTCTCTGATGGCTTTTGTAGTTGATAATAAGTGGGAAAAATTAAGTCTTCTGTGTCATTCGTTGGTTTTCGGGGATTCTATAAAAACTTGGGGTTTGTGCAGATAAACTTCAGAAATGCTTCTGAAGAATCTGTTGTTGTTGTTGAGACCCAGACCGTCCGACCTACCAGAAAGGTGTAAGGTAACTGTATGGACGGCCGGGAAGAGCCACCCAATTTAGACCGGAACTCAGTGGGGGAGGCATCCACAGGGACCGTACCCTCCTTCCCCTACCACCAACCTCTCGGAAGGACTTACGGACCCACATGTTTAACGTGATCGTACTCCGCATGAACACGGCGGCATTTGTGGTAGCGTGCAAATCTAGCGCGCAAACCACGGGGATACCGCACCCGAGATGGCCAACAGCACGCGGTGTTCCGAGGTGGTCACCCACCAAGTACTAACCGCGCCCGATGCTGCTTGACTTCGGTGATCTAACGAGAACCGGTGTTTTCAGCACGGTACGGCCGTTGGCCCCTCTGAAGAATCTGTAAAACAATTTAGGACGCAACACCCAATTTATATGACTGGAGCGGTGGACAATCAATGTTTTGTCACTTGGATGATACTATAAGATTCGGTACTCCAGATCAACAAAAGGGAGCTGAAAACAATGAACAACTTTTTAAATCCCCAATATTTCTATATTTCTGAGAAGGCAATAGAAAATCCTATTACACTAGAATCTGTCCCGTGATCAATACGAAAAATTTACAAACATTTAGGTCACTGGGGTTTTCTGTCGGATCAGTAAGTACACAAACACGTTCGTCCGGCCGTCCAAATGGTTGCTCAAGTCTTAGAACGAGTCGGACGGTCTGGGGTTTCAACAAACACATTCGACATTTATTACATAAATTCCGCCGATCCGGTGGTCGAGCGGTCAGGGGCATGCGTTTCTGATCGCTGGATTGCCTGGTTGCGGGTTCGAATCTCGCCAGCAGGCATGGATGTTGTCATGTCGAGGCCAAGTCAGACTTCCGCCCTTCGGGGAGCCTCTATAAAAGTGAAGCTGCAAATCTTCTCCCCTTCGCCATGGGATACCCTGGGAGGTCTTGTGGACGTGGTGCGTAGACGCTCCTTCACCACGGGGGAATTAGTAACGAACGAATTACATGAATTCCAAATATATAAAGAGTTTTATGATAATTATCGAAATGTATAATCACAGATTAAAAAAAATAACAAGAAAGATCAATCATGCTTAAAGCACTGATTATGAAGCACTTTCCAACTTCAATGCAATTTTATTTAAAAAAGTCGAAAATGCAATACATTCCTCGGTAATATTTTAAAACTTATCACAATACTACATTGATTTATCATATTTGAAAACTTAAACTTTCATTGAAAAAAATGAACTTCATTCAAATGACGGCATTGAAATATAAATTGCCTGGTTTAAATATCTCTAAAATGCAATACATTCCACGGTAATATTTTTAAAACTATCATAATACTACGATAATTTATTATATTTGAAAACTTCATTGAAAAAAACTGAAATAAATTCAAATGACGTCATAGAAAAAATAACACGCCTGGATCTCTCTATAAAAGCAGGATTTCATTCATTTCATTCATCACAATACTATAACAATTTATTTTATTTAAAAATTAACACCATGGAACTACAATTCATAAACTCTATGCTTAAAACTTCATCGAAAAAAATCGTCCTTCTGTTTATAAAATCAATTAATATTTCATTCATATCAGCCATGAAGACTCCATGGACTGAATTATTTTGTGTTAAAGAAATACAGTAATTCTAATACAACTCATTCTACATATTTTGCTGTTTACATTTTACATAGGTGAAAAATAGGCTTAGTTGTAGAAATAATCAAATTTGAATGAGAATTTAAACTCAAATATATTGTCATTGTGTTGTTTTAGTATGTAGATGCACGGAATTTAAGCAAAAATAAAGTAGTTTTAGGACGGATACAACACTCAATATGAATTAAAAAGAACTTTAAAAAATCACGATTTTGAAACAAGATGGATGCCATATATCATTTTGAAGTGGGTCATGTGATCGTTTCATATCATGGCCACGTTATCATTTCATATAAGATGTGTAATTATTATTTTAATTTTTATTTAAAAAACTACTGAATATATTTCGCTGAATTTTTTTTTATATATTTTATGGAACAATTTGACTATTACCTAAAATTTTCGAAGCAATTTGTGAATTTTAGATCCGCTTAAAAAATGTTTGAAAAATTAGGTCCCGTAGGGCTCAATGTATTTCATTTCTTCAACCCCGGTTCAATCCAAAACTAATTGGGTG
The DNA here is from genome assembly GCA_951213105.1 of Amaurobius ferox. Classification (NCBI taxonomy): domain Eukaryota; kingdom Metazoa; phylum Arthropoda; class Arachnida; order Araneae; family Amaurobiidae; genus Amaurobius; species Amaurobius ferox. The sequence continues at coordinate 49,127,077 of OX578148.1, read as the reverse complement.
ATATTATTCATTTCTATTCCCATAGGTCCTACTGACCTTCTGAACAACATACTAAAATTTCATTTTGATTAAGTCATTTTTACGGCAGTTATCGTGCTAACGGACAGACAGACAGAATGAACAAAGTCATAAACACTTTTCAACTTTGTTGTTAAGTGTTAAAAACGTTGCTTCGAAAAAACACAGCCTTAAACCGGAAAATATGCCATATCAGATCTTTCCTTAATGCGGGGAGATTTCCGGAGCAGTCTGGGATATAATCCAGGAATCAGAACTCCCTAATCCCTCCGTTATCAAAATCACATGTATCTTCATCATTGGTGTTGTCAGATGTGGATGCAGTGACCGGAATTATAGCTAGCTATTACCTCTTTATCGGAACGAAATATAGCAAAACATTGGCCTTGTTTAAAAACTAAAGCACTTTTTCTTTCTGATACTGTTAAGTTGTTCGCTATTGACGCTGTTCGATCGATGGTGTTTTTGATTTGAATCAGTGGCGAGTGAATTTTGAATAAGAAATTGAAATTCTTAAAATCGGATAATATATATTTTGATTTAATTCTGTATTGAGTAAATTGAAATATGAAATTGAAAATTTTCAACTAGGATAATAATTATTTTGATTTGATCCAGTGTTGAGTAAATGTGAATAAGAAATTGAAATTCTTCAAATCGGATAGTAAATATTTTAATTTAATTCAGCGTTGAGTAAAACGGTAAATAAGAAATTGAAATTCTTCAAATAGGGTAATAAATATTTTGATTTGATTCTGTGTTGAGTAAATTTAAATAAGAAATTGAAATTCTTCAAATCGAATAATAAATATATTTTTAATTAAATGCAGAGGAAGGCACTGTTCAAAACGAATGAAAAATATTGACTTTTCTTTTATATGTAAAGTAATATAAGTTTCGTGCTTTTAAAAAATAAGACTGTCCCTAAGATTATATATTAAATTTGTTAGAGAAGAGCGCAGTATAGTTCATTTTCCTTTCCTAACGCAGCGGGATCAACATTTGCCTGAATGTTGTGATCATTTTTACTAGAAATCCTCAATAGGTAAGAAGATGAAAATTTGCACACGTAAGTAAAATAGCATGCAGATATGCAAAATCGCAATTTTAATAATTAAAACCAACTAAAACAGGGTGAAGTGCTATTTTTTAAACTGCGCATGCTCTCTACGACTCGCACGAGAAACAAGTAAACAGCAATTTGTAAACAGTATATCAATGCGGATGAACTGACATATATTGTGATTTAAACGTGCTCGTGTATATTAAATAAGTTTTTGCTATTAAAAAATGTTACTATAGCTTCATTTTGTCCCTGTATTCCAATATGTTTCATATAAAATTCATGCATTATATATATATATATATATATATATATATATATATATATATATATATATATATATATATATATATATATATATATATATATATATATATATATATATATATATATATATATATATATATATATATATATATTATATATATATATTTATATATATATATATTTATATATATATATATATATATATATATATATATATATATATATATATATATATATATATATATATATATATATATATATATATATTTATATATATATATATATTTATATATATATATATATATATATATATATATATATATTTATATATATATATTTATATATATATATTTATATATACATATTTATTTATTTACATATATATATATATATATATATATATATATATATATAAGATTTAAAATGAAAAAAGAAAACATATAGGTGGAATGATTGTGTTTACAGGGTTGCAAAAAGGTCAAGGGGGATTGCGACCCCTATTTCCTGGTTAGAAGCTAGCTTTGACCTCATGAAAAAGCTCCCAGAGACTCTGCACGCCCGAAACACCAATCGATCATGCCCGTGGGGAAAAAATGGCCGAATCCGAAACAACATAAAAATGATCAAAATAACAAAAATTGGAAATTTTACTAACCAGCAAGACGAGAATCATGGAAGAGTTGCATAAAGCGTATAAACTTCGAATAGAAAAGCATACATAAAAAAGTCGCGTCTAACTTATAGAGCCATCTGGATGTGCATCAATCAGATAATCCTAGGTAAGAGTTGAGTTGTATTGTTTGATGTCGGATAAATTAACATAATTTTTATCACTATAATTTATGCAAAAAACATCATAAACATCATATAGTGATAAAAATTATGTTAATTTTTCCGACATCATACAATACAACTCAACTCTTACCTAGGATTATCTATAATTTCTGCAAAAAACATCATAAACATCATATAGTGATAAAAATTATGTTAATTTATCTGACATCATACAATACAACTCAACTCTTACCTAGGATTATCTGATTGATGCACATCCAGATGGCTCTATAAGTTAGACGCGACTTTTTTATGTATGCTTTCCTATTCGAAGTTTATACGCTTTATGCAACTCCTCCATGCTTCTCGTCTTGCTGGTTAGTAAAATTTCCAATTTTTGTTATTTTGATCATTTTTATGTTGTCTGGGATTCGGCCATTTTTTCCCCACGGGCATTATCGATTGTTGTTTCGGGCGTGCAGAGTCTCTGGGAGCGTTTTCATGAAGTTAAAGCTAGCTTCTAACCAGGAAATAGGGGCCGCAATCCCCCTTGACCTTTCTGCAACCCTGTAAACACAATCATTCCACCTATATGTTTTCTTTTTTCATTTTAAATCTTATATTTCAAGACTCTGATAGTGCGGCAATTTGCGCCTTTCTCTTTCTTGAATTTCATACTTTTTGGGATTGTATTTCTTTATATATGTATATATATATATATATATACAAATATAAATTATTAAATCCAAAGTTAGAATGTATGTAGTAACTCATAATACACTATTCCAAAATTTTCTACAAAATACAAAGAAATAAAAGAAATTAAGACAAAAAGAGGAAATAATAAAGCATAATGCAAGTCATAAAGACAAAGACAATCAATAAATTTCAAAAATGAGGAATGCAAATAAGAAAACAAAAAAATCAAGCAAAAAAGCTTGCACCTGGAGGAGATTTAGGCTTACGATAAGTTCATTTCGAAAAAATTATCTTCGGGTCCATATATCCCTTCGAAATGAACACAAAAATGCTTGTTTCTGAAACACAAGATAGATTTTATCTATAAACTTGTGTTATATGGACGACAAGCATATAGATTGGAACAATAAAGGAAACATAAATACCACAAAACACACCTCTTCAGCGCAACCATGACGAGCAAAATATGACTGGACCAATGTTGCCATATGCCAAAATGAAAAGATGTGATTTGCTGTTGCCAAAGCGAGTAATAAAAACTGTACTGCGCAAAAGCAATAAAATGAAATAAAATGAGTTATTCAACAGTTAAAGCTTCAAGATAAAAAGATGAAAATATAATTTCAAGAGAATGAAGAAGTACGGCTAAAATAAGATAATAAGGGGCTAAAGTATATACGGCTAAAATAAGATAAATATATATATATATATATATATATATATATATATATACATATATATTACAACTAAGAAGAATAGCATTTACCAAAGCATTAATTTACAGTTAGAACTTCCCAGATTGAATTACAGTTAATTCCTTGTTTACAACAATTTTCCACTATCTCAAACTTGAATATAGACGAATATGAAAACTACTATTATTTGCAATTGTTTTGGTGTATACCTATCAGCTTAGCAACCATTATTCCAAGATGACAAAAGTTTAACAATTTTCTGAATTGTTATTACTTCAGTCAATTAGCTAAAATTTTAAACCGCAACTAATTAAGAAACTTTAAAAGCTTATTACCCGCTTCACTGGCTCTGTAATAAAAGTTAATTACCAATCATTACTTTGATTCAGTGATTCTTTGTGTCGTGGCACACTCCGGGGGAAGTGTAACTAAACAATGTAAGGTAGATAAGAGGAGAATAAAGAACATTTACGTATGGTGAACACGAATAGAGTATTCTTTAAAAATATCTAACTAGATAAAATGATGTAATAAGGATTTATAAAGAATAAGCGAGGCATTGATTTTAAATATATCTTCTAGAAAATTTTAAGTAATAATTAAACCTCATTAACTCTAAATTTTTAAATAATATAAATCGTAAAAATCAAAATTTTTCTAAACACTGAAATACAATTTTCCGTGTCAATTTTGAAATTGATAAAACAGATCTGAAAATTTCAAGAATTAAAATGTATGAACTTAGGTATAAATAAAATATTATTTACGACATATTGCTTGGAGGAAATTGCATAAGCACTCATTTTTATTAATATAAGGTCCGCGTCGCTTGAACTTGGCGATAAATTCCGTAAAATTGGCGACACATTTAGCAAAATTTGACGATTTTTGGCAAGTTCTGGAAACTTTTCGAAATTTGTAGATTGGCTAAAAATTTCTCGAGTTAAGTGATTTTTTTCAAAACTCACTACAAGGGATGTAAGGTAAGCTGGTCCTTGTTCAGTTGAAATTGTTGAGGTGAATTGAAAATCAAGTGTGCCTTGATATTCTAGATAATAACCTTAGTGTCTTTATAACTTTAATCTGTGATTTTTGGGTTATTGGTGAATGACAGTCCTATTCACAGGAATGCTAAAATAAACAAGGCTAACATGTACATATAATGTAAAGACTGTTCAAAACTCCGTTAGCAAAATGCATATGTGAATTCGAGAAAAAATTATATTATACTTTGACAATCATTATATACGTCATTATGTTAAGTCTTAATGATACACCTTTCTGATAGGTATCTATTGCTTTCTATATACGCGTATTATGCGTTCTTGGTGCCGTTTTCTGCTAATTAAACAATATTCTGTAACTTTCTAATTGGCGTTTCTCGTTTGTTGGCAAGTTCATAATAATGACTCGGCCACTTTACTGTAGATAAACTTACATACACTGGTGGATTTATCCTTACAATGTTATTGGGATGCTTAAGAACTTCCTTCGAACTCTGCACACATTGACACCAAACAACCAAATGCATCAAATTCATTGGCTTAATACGCATGTTGCCACCTTGAAAAACAAAATGTTTAAATAATTTTTGGATATAATTTCAATGTTGCTTTGGCGCGAATTATGAAAATGGTAAATTATTATTATTCTGATAATGATTGCTGTAAAAATGCAGGAAAAAATATTGGTGTACAAGGAAGTCTAAATCATATTCTGACTAATTTATTCTATTATTTTTTTAAACGTTCCCAGATTAAGCACGGTATATATGAGGTGGATTTATTAAAGGGCATCTTACCTGTAAGAAATATGTCCAATGATGGAAAAAATGCACACTCAGATGTTAGAAATATGTACATATTCACATACACACATACATTGTGAGGCCACATTAACCTGTTTTTTATTATTTTCGCATTTAAATTAGTTATAAGTACTTTTCCTATATACGTAATGTAATGCATATGGAAAGTATTCTAACGGGGTCGAAAATTCGAATGCGAGTTTTCGATGAGAAAGCCCGTTTCAAGCATCCTTGATCTCGAATCGAGCGTTTTAGGTGTGATGTTTTTATATGTGTGTGTGTGTGCATGAGTGTGTAAGTCTGTGATTTTCTGTATGTGTGTGTATGAGTGTGTAAGTCTGTGTTTGTATGTATGTGTGTGTGTGTGTGTGTTAGTGTATGTATCAGTGAGTATATAGTACCAATATCTCACAAACTAATGGAGCGTTTCGGATGAAATTTGGTACAACTATTAAATCGGTGAATACTTGAAGCCCAATGATTTTAACCGCAATCCAATGTTCGAAAGATTTCCAGGATTTTGAGTGATGTTTTTTTCAAAATTATAAAAAAAAGTGCATACAATAATGTTAAGTAAATAATAATTGTGTACTTATTTTTTCATTCTAAAACAAATGACACGAACTTGCAAATGCTAGATCGCACCATTATCGAGATATTGCACGCATTTTAAATACATTTTGCTAAATATCCTCTCGTAGTATCTAATGTGTGTCTGTTATATTCTGCATAACATAAAAGTGATTTTTTCTAGATATTTTTCAGCAGTTGGGGTGAATTTTTTGTTATAAACTATGTCTTCCATATAATACTCAAACAACAAAATTTGGAATTTTTTTAATATTGCATAAAGCTATCTAATGCAATGTCTAAAGCATAAAACTAAAATACTATCATTCTTAGATAAAGTTTAAATATTCCTGAAATATCAGCTGCTGATCCGCCACCAACAGTTAAAAAGGCGAAGATTCATGGGATTTTGATAACGTCAGGATTACTCAGATTTTATGCTTGATGAGCAACGTTCCTACTTCCTAAGATCTCGTGGTATTAAATATAAATTTGTCTAGCTTACTTTGCATTTAATCCGCATTATTCCTGAAGACTGTCTTGTCGGAAAATATTTATGAAATAAAACGCTTGATAGTGATCACAAAGGAGAAAAATCTAGCATAATGTCTATAAAATAGTGGTAAAGCCCTAGACGCCTTACCACAGTTTAATTTTTTTTTATTTATTCTTAGAGAAGGAAAGATATTATCTTTCAGTAATATATGAAAGACTGGGTACTTAGTAAATATTTAACGGTGTTAGTGTCCAAATACGTGGGTATGTGTGTGTTAGTGTGTGTATTCATGAGCCAATGGATTCGATATATCGTGAACTCATGGAGAGTTTCGTATGAAATTTGGTACAACTATTAAAATCGGTGAATACTTGGTGCCAATTGATTTTAACCGCAATCCAAAGACTCAACTTTTAACGATGTTTTTAGAAAATTATAAAAAAAAGTACATGCAATAATTTTAAATAAATAATCATTGTATACTTATTTTTTCAATTTATTCTAAAACGAATGTCTATTGCTAAACGAATTGCTAAACGTGCACGTGTAGTATCTATTTGTATGTCTGTTATACTCTGCGTAACATAAAAGTTATTTTTTTCTAGATATTTTTCAGCAGTTGGGGCGAATTTTTTGTTATAAACTATTTTTTTCATTTACTCGTATTACTGAAACAACAAAATATGGAATCGGTTTTAATATTGCATAAAGCTATCTAATGCAATGTCTAAAGCACAAAACTAAAATATTATCATAGATAAAGTTAAAATATTCCTGAAATATTTGCTGCAGATCCGCCACCAACAGTTAAAAAGACGAAGATTCATGGGATTTTGATAACGTCAGGATTACTCAGATTTGATGCTTGATGAGCAGTGGTCCTATTTCTAAAGACCTCGATGTATTAAATATAAATTTGTCTAGCTTACTTTGCATTTAATCCGCATTATTCCTGAATAAATGTCTTGTAGGAAAACATTTATGCAATGAAACGCTTGATAATTATCATAAAGAAGAAAAATCTAGCATAATGTCTATAAAATAGAGGTAAAGCTCTAAATATCATACCATATTTTTTTATTATTATTAGAGAAGGGGATATATTATCTTTCAGTAATATATGAAAGACTGTGTACTTAAGTAAATATTTAACTGTTAAATAACTAGCATTATAATTTATATATCTAGGCATTACCACCTCCCCTCCCCCCTTTTGCGTCGAGCGGGAGTTATCACTAAAGGCTAGTTATCACTAAATCTAGCTATCACTATATGTAAAACCCACACACCAAGTATAACGAAAACAGTTTCAAATTTAAGAATAATATTATGCTGTGGGCAGCACATGAATTTCGCTACAAACACAAATCCATTTGCGCTTTCTTACCATCGCAATTTATTATAGAGTTTAATTGCACGAAGTAACACAGACATTTATTTGAAGTTACACTATATTCTTAGTTTTAATTCAAATTTCGTTTCTAGGTCACTTGGAGAACTTTTATAGGGTCTGAAAGTCAAAAACATATTCGACAATTATATAGATTCGCTCAAATTTGTTGTGACGAGATTTCATAATCTCGCCAAACCCTTGTAAAAATCGCAAGTTATATATTAATTATCAAGATTATATATTTTTACATCATTTAAAACCCTGTTTTAATTATCCCTCTTGTCTAATAAATATGTATTATACAAAATATTCTATACTGAAAGGAAAGCTTTTAGCCATTTTATTAATCTGTGAAAACCGCATTCAGGGAGAAGTTTCGTTATTATTTGACCGTTAAAGTCAAGGTCTTTATTCCCGGGCAGAGCAGATGGTGGCTTTGCTTGCGGTCTGGTAATGTTAGTGCAAGGCATGCACTTTTCTGCACAATAGATTTTGCAGTGAAACTTCAGGATGAATTTGAGACCTTGTGGCGAGGGTCTGATGTATCAACAAATTTCATTTTCGGGACTCCGCTCTGGTCTGGCGAGGCTATGTCTGTGAAGTTTTTGATTGGTCAAATGCCGTAAATTAGTCTTCTGCCAGGTCCGAATGATTCTGGGCCCTGAATCCGCCTTGTTACATAAAAACTGTTGCAAAGAATATTCGTGGCTTTTCTTCCTGTCTAGTTGTCGACGCTCTCAGGTCGGCCTGGACCATTCTTCAATGCTGCCCACCACGGAGTGCGGGAGTCGGCCCCAAGTCGACTTCTGGCCTCTGGTGGGCATGGGAAGGAAAGCCGAAGATGCCTACATCGCCGAAGAACATCGATGGAGAGCCCGACGTCTAGCTGAGAGAGCTGCGACGAGGAAGGTACGATGGGCCCCGAGGTCTATGTGTCGGGTCGAGATGTGGGTATGGTATAATGTTCCGACCCTTCTGCAACTCCGACTGGGGAGGTAAGGTTTGGCTGCCCTCTGCATCTACGCCTGTCTTACGGAAGCATAAATATAAAGAATTTTCTCCTTAAATTACTTAAACTCTGACTTCCGTTCCTAAATTATATCAAGTTGATTAATTATCAGCTCTTATTGGCTTATCTCTGAGTGCGAGTTTTCTTCTGTTCCTTTGAGACTATACCTTAAAATATTATATCATGTTGTTTATTATATACTTAAATGTTGCTGTGCCACTTTATTTATATCGTTGATCATATTATTATCATTGAATTATTTCCGTGGCAGCAAATATATTAGTAGGGATCCTGAGTCCAGTGTCACTGTCACAGTTACTTAGCGTTGTGCTTCCTGATAATGATTCAGTTATAGTTTTAACTTCTGCTCTTCTTAATTACAATATTGAATAAAGAAAGTGATTTATCTTTAAACCTGTGTGGTTATTTAACATCTTTGTCTCTTGAAATTGTGCGTCTGTGTTTTCAGGAGATGACAGCTTACAAGGTAAGGGTTTGGTTTATTTCCGTGTGTACTTTATTTGCACTGCAGGTCATCCAGGAATTTATTCCTGGACGAGAGAACTTCGAAATAGAAACTGGGTATAACATCTATGGGTTGTGCCAAGATTATCCACGGCATTAGCATATTTGCTTCTTACTAATTACAAACTTCAAATATCTTAATTTAATATTGCATATAACATGTTTGGTGCTTGGCTCCGTGATTCCACTATACGTATTTTCCGTCGTCACAAAAAAACTGCGTGACAAATTGCTGTCTGAGTTAATCTGCCAAACAAACTTAAGTATACTTGTATTCAATTATAGTTGTATGCCGTAATACTTGTATGCCATTAGTAACCGAATGCAAGGTTGATTAAAAGTGTCAATCGATTTTGAAAGAAAATGCAGTCTCTTTCGACAGGATAAAAATCCGAACAACCAGCATCAGCAATATCAAAAATATATTTGTGAATAAATTGTATCATGTGACCATTGCTGCCAAACGAAAATTTTAAATTAAAATAAAAGCTTAGTTGGAAGAAACAAAAGGTAGAATGAATCGAAGAAATTTTTATTGAATAAAATTACGTACTTATGTGCTTTATGATGCAAAAGTAGAAAACAATCGTTTTAGGAATATACATGAGTATTATCAACAAACTATAAAAAAGTTCACAAAATTATTATAAAAACATTTGTACAAAAAAAAGATTGAAATATGTATAAACAAAAAAGATCAATCATGATTAAAGCATTGATTATGAAACACTTTCCAACTGAAATGCAAAATACAATAGATTCACCTGTGATAATTTTTTAATTATCACAGATCTATGATAATTTATTTTACTTGGAAACTTAAAATGTCATCGAAAAGAATGAACTTTATTCAAATGACGTCATCGAAATATAAATCGGTTGGTTATCTATGTAAAATCAGTGAATATTTCATCCATACACTTTTATTCCAGAGTTAAATAATTTTGCGTCAAAAAAAAATCTGCAATTCTTATACAACTCATCTTTGAAACTATCTGTTTACATTCTGCATCCATTGAAACTAGGCTTCGTTGTAGAAGTTATCAAAGTGTGGCGATCATTTAAACTAAACATATTGTAATTGCGTAGGCGCAAAATATAGATGCACAAAAATTACGTAAAAGTAAAGCGGATTTAGGACGGCTGCAACACAAAATATAAATTTAAAAGAAGTTTAAAAATCACGATATTTACTCTGGGATAAAAGATGGATGCCATATTTTATTTTGAAGTGGGTTGCGTGATTTCATCATATTATATGGGTGCAATTATTATTCTAATTTTTATTTAAAAAACTACCGAACATATTTTGCTGAAAATATTTTATATATTTTATGGGAAAATTTCAATATTTCCTAAAACATTCGAAGCAATTTGTGAAATTTAAATAAGCTTAAACGTTTAAAAAATTAGGTCCCATAAGGTTCAATCTATTACATTTTTTCAACTCGGGTTCAATGCAAAACTAATTGGGTGATATTATTCATTTACATTCCCATATGTCCCATAGACTGTCTTAACAACATACTAAAATTTAATTTTGATAAAATCATTTTATCTGCAGTTATCGTGCGAACGGACATACAGACAGAATGAACGAAATTATAAACACTTTTCAACTATGTTGTAAAACGTTAATAAAAGAAAAATAATCCAGTTATTTAGGCATCTATTTTAGCTAACTTCATAAAAAACATCTTGATTTTTAAGGGTGTTTTTTGTTTTGTGGTTTCGTGGTGCTGGTTCTCCGACTTTTTAATGATCAAGGCCGTTATTTGCTACTGGAAACGAGTGATGCTTACAATTAGCAGTGTATGCAGTTATTAACGGATTATTTATCTTTGCAAATGCATTTAGCTACTTTATACTAAACATTTCATGCTTCACATTAAAAATCCCATACGTAGCATTAAAAATTACTTAACATTAAATACTTAACATTAAAAATTCTGGTCGATACATTTTTATAAACATACTTAAAGAAATTGTCGATTTTGGGAGTTTCTAATGTTTGGAATTATGCTCTCAATGCTATGATTTTCATTGTTAGGTTTGACACTAAATAGCGTTTTTCAGCACCAAATTTCCATTAACTGCACTCATAGAAAAAAAAAGTATTTGTTTCATTTGTAGAGTAATTTTGTAAAGCCATTTAATTACGACGAGATCAGCCATACCAAACAGCCATTCTGTAATTTATACATATGTTAGGCTCAGATTGCGCAAAGTTTCAATAGTAAAAGTTACTTCAAGAACCTGACAATATTGAGTGTTAAATCTTATACTCAAGTTTTAAGTAACATTAATCAACATTGATTAACGTATGTTTCGCGGATGTTAACGTTCTTTAGTACTGAGTAATATTAGTGACCGCCAATAATGTACTCAGGCGCAATCTTCAAATTAACTTATACTAATTCAATTCCAGTAACAATCTAGCATGGGTTTAGATCATTGATATAAATGTGTTGAAATATTTATATTCCCTTACTTTATCCAATAAACAAGAAAGATCAATCATGCTTAAAGCATTGATTATGAAACACTTTCCAACTTCAATGCAATTTTATTTAAACAAGTCTAAAATGCAATACATTCCTCGGTAATATTTTGAAACTTATCACAATACTGCATTAATTTATTATATTTGAAAACTTAAACCTTCATCGAAAAAAATGAACTTCATTCAAATGGCGGCATTGAAATATAAATTGCCTGGTTTAAACATCTCTAAAATGTTATACATTCCTCGGTAATAGTTTTAGAATTATCATAATACTACGATAATTTATTATATTTGAAAACTTCATCGAAAACAACTGAAATTAATTCAAATGACGTCATAGAAAAAATAACACGCCTGGATCTCTCTATAAAAACAGGATTTCATTCATAACTTTCTCCCATTCATTTCATTCATCACAATATTATAATAATTTATTTTATTTAAACATTTTGTTTAAGACCATGGAGCTACAAAAAATTAAACTCTATGCTTGAAACTTCATCGAAAAAAATCGTCCTTCTCTTTATGAAATCAATTAATATTTCATTCATATCAGCCATGCAGACTCCATGGACTAAATTATTTTGTGTTAAAAAAATACAGAAATTCTCATACAACTCATTCTATATGTTTTGCTGTTTGCATTTTACATAGGTGAAAAATAGGCTTAGTTGTCGAAATAATCAAATTTAGATGAGCATTTAAACTCAAATATATTGTCATTGCGTTGTTTCAGTATGTAGATGCACAGAATTTAAGCAAAAATAAAGTAGTTTTAGGACGGATACAACACTCAATATGAATTAAGAAGAACTTAAAAAAAGCACGATTTTGAAACAAGATGGATGCGATATATCATTTTGAAGTGGGTCATGTGATCGTTTCATATCATGGTCACGTGATCGTTTCATATAAGAGGTGTAATTATTATTTTAATTTTTATTTAAAAAACTACTGAATATATTTCGCTGAATTTTTTTTATATATTTTATTGAACAATTTGAATATTACCTAAAATTTTCGAAGCAATTTGTGAATTTTAAATCTGCTTATAAAATGTTTGAAAAATTAGGTGCCATAGGGCTCAATATATTTCATTTTTTCGACCCGGGTTCAATCCAAAACTAATTTTGTGATATTATTCATTTATGTCCCCATAGGTTCTACAGACCGTCTGAACAATATACTAAAATTTCATTTTGATTAAGTCATTTTTACGGCAGTTATCGTGCTAACGGACAGACAGACAGACAAACAGACAGACAGAATGAACAAAGTCATAAACACTTTTCAACTTTGTTGTAAAGTGTTAAAAATTATAACAATGGTAGAAAATGAAAAGTGCTATCTACATCACATTTTTAATTTCAAATATCCTATATTTTCTGTGAAATAAGAACAGAAAGTAATTGGGTTGTCATTTTTAACTTTCAAAATCGAGTGAAATAAAAAAGAAATGCTTCTCTAACAATATTACTTTCTAAATCCCTAGATATATATTTGTCATCTCTACAGCGAAACTTTCAGATGTGATCTAAATATCGTCCTATACTGTTATTAATGAGGTGGAGGGTTAGGTCCCAAGATAGACAGCCGTGCGATAATTCAAATACTTTTTTCTATTTTTTTTTTCCCTTTCTTCGTCCCTAAGCTAAATGGTTGGATCCCATTATCTTCGTCTTTGAACTTGTTAATCCTCGCCTCTTTTTTTATGGGCGACTGCATCTGCTGGTTTTTTGTAGGAAAAATAGAAAAAATAAATTCACAGATATATTTTTTGCTGCGTGTTTTGGGGGGCACTTTTATTTAGATACACTCGCAAAATTTTTCAAGTTCTAAAATTTTATTGAAATATGTACTTTTAGATCATCTTAACTCATTTCAAATGGAATCATGTGAATTTGATGTATATATGCGTCTATATATTTGTTAGGAAAGGCTTAATCACCTCCCCAAAACTGTGCAAGAAAAATTTCATTAGTGTACACGTTAGATCTATGTACAATAAAGTGTTTGAGTAAAAGTGATCACTTTTACTCAATTACTTTTACTCAATCACTTTTACTCAATCACTTTTACTTATCATTTTAACTCATCAATTTTACTCAATCACTTTTATTTATCACATTTACATTAAAAAAGTCACACTTTTATTAATACCTGAAATAATTACCTGGCAAAAATTTTGTATACAAAGCTTCAAAGACATCTGCAATACTTGTCAAAGTACATGGTAATATATTTTTTGAAATTTAAATTGGCATTGTCCCTGACGGTAGGTATTCAAAACAGAAACTATATTGGATTTAAACACGCATTAAATCGCTTTTATCACCATTGCCTCTAACATGGGGAAACCTCCAATATTTTTAAAGTGCGTAATAATATATTGTCTGGAATTCAAATGTGCATTATTACTCACAGAGAATATTTTTAATAGACTGTACATTAGTTTCCTCCCATGTATATGTTGCTGTTTTTTTTTAATTTCTTAATATGGCATCAACTAGCCAATAACAGTTTTATTGCTGATTCCTACTGATTACACAATGTTTTGTAACTTTGTAATTGGCTTTTATCAACTAACTCTCTTCATTGGCTGAGTTCGTTATCCTAACTTTTGAATTCTCCAGCGGAATGGCTGCAATGACTTATATTCGATGGGACTAATTCACTTTACTATAGATAGGCCTAATTTATAAACTTAAGGACCTGTCCTTAAAAATTAATTTTGGTTCTTAAATACTTTTCTACGAATCCTGTATATGTGAAGTGCGATAGTGTATAAATCTATGAATGTGTTTATTATGAGCGTCAATGTATATTATGTCTAAGCATATGTCTGTAAAGTGCGTCTTCGTGTATATCTATAGATATCTCGTAGAAGTGCGTCAATGTATATTATGTCTATGAATACGTCTGTGAAGTGCGTCTGCGTGTATATATCTATAGATGCGTCTATAAAGAGCATCTGCTTGTGAAGAGCGTCTGGATATGTCCGTTAATTCCGTCAATGCGTATTATCAAAGAAGAATATGAATGGACAGAAGACGGATTCAGAGTATTTCCGCGACTCGAATTATAAATTTAAGTGTCCTGTGGTAAATAAAATTAAAATAACAACTTGTGAAAACTGCATTAGTCATTGAAAACAGCTGTAAAATTCGCATTTTATACACGATTATGAAATATTTATTTCTTTTGATCTGTTAATTTTACAGCTAAATAGAAAACAGCTTTGGGTCTATCTCGATCTAATCCTTTCTTCTAAGCTTCTCACGTTTTTAATGGATAGTAGTCGTTAAATGTGACACCAGCGCATTTAGTAAAATTTGCTGATAACCAATTTTATCTGTTGACACCAGTATACCAAATTATGTATTTATTGTTCCTAAGAAGCTAAGGTGTAATTTTTTTTGTTAAATGTGACACCTGCACGATTAATCAAAGTTGCTGATAACCGGTTTTATTTGTTGTCACCAGTATATTAAATTGTGTATATTTGTTGTTCCTAAGAAGCTGTGGTGTAAGTTTTTGTTAAATGTGACACCTGCACTATTAATCAAAGTTGCTGATAACTGGTTTTATTTGTTGTCACAAGTATATCAAATTGTGGTGCATTTATTGTTTTTGAGAAGCTGCGGTGTAAGTTTTTGTTTAAACACCTTTATATCGTGTACTGCAGTGATATTCAAACTGGGTTCCGCTAATGTTTTCAGGGGTTCCGCGACTTTTTTTGATAAATTTTAGATTTTTATTATGTTATAAGATTTTATAACACTTTTATTAAATTTTTTGTTATTCTAACATTTCGATAATTAAATTTATTTTTTTTTAAAAACTGAAATTCATAACTTGTATGCACATTTTAAAATATCTATACTGCGCTGTAGAGATACTGATTCCCTCTCTTTCTTCCAATTACTAGTAAAGTTAGTAATATATTCTCCTCTTGCTGCTCAAAGTTTTCAGTTCTTAGTCTTAATGAAACTGTCCACATGTTCATTATCGAACATTTATCGAATTTGCAGGAAAGTTTCAGAAAATATTTTCCGACTCCCAAACAGTCATATACCTGGGTTCAAAATCCATTTCTACAAGTCGAAGATGCTGATCTACCGCCGATGGAAAGAGAACAACTGATTGATATATCCATGGATTCGACTTTAAAAATGCAATTTGAACAAGAACTATTGGGTTTTTGGCTGAAAGTTTACAAAGAATACCCGGAAGTGTCTGATCGAGCAGTAAAAATTCTTATGCCCTTTGTTACTACCTATCTTTGCGAACGATCTTTTTCGAGTTATGTCAGCACTAAAACTAAATACAGGAACAAATTAGATGCAGAATTTGAAATGTGTTTGCAAATAACAACAATTAAACCTGGTTTTCAAAAGTTGTGTAGCAAGAAGTAAGCGCATTCAAGTCATTAATTTTAGTTACTAGTATTACTTCTGAATTAGATATATTCCGAATTTTGTATTTTCTTGCATTTATGCCTACAAATATGCTTGTATGTTTCACTGCAGTGGCGGCTTTTTAGAGCCAGCAAGTTCACCTCAGCTGTATTCAATAAAAAATCTGAATAACATGTTTTTAATAATTTATTTTTGTATTTAGTATTTGGTTTTATGATTATAATGGTCCAAATTAATTTGCAGTCTTCGGTAGTTAATTTTTGTAAATGTAGTCTCAAAACTTTTTTGCGGAGGGAGAGGGGGCACCGTGATTTTCTGTTACGTCACTATGCTTACGGGGCATATTTTTTGTACTAGGGTTCAAAAAAACTTTTTTTAAGCGTACGGTTCCGAAGGCGTTAGAAGTTTAAAGACCACTGGTCTACTGCAATTAAAACTTCCTTTGTATAAAACCAAGGTTCTAGTTAAAATAGAAGTGTTCGATAATAAAGCAAATTCGTTTGCGTTTTCCTTATTCCTTTGCCCGTCACCCCCTAATTCAAATTTTTGAAATTTTAGATTTTGTCCTTTGGCCTCAAAGCTGAGACGGATTAAATGGCACCAAAACTGAGATTCTAACTATACTGAATCAGTAATTTGAATACATCCACCATCCCTCACTCGCTCAGTCAATCTTTTCAGTGCAAATTATATTGATAAGTAGCAGTTTCGGGAACAAAAATTGAATAATTCGAAAGTTTTAATTTCGATAATATTGTTTCTATGGTGAAAAATACGACACAATTCCAGAAAATGTGGGCTTACAGTGAGTTATTATTGCAAAATATATTTGTTCCAAACAATTTGCAAGCATTAATTTTATTCATAGTGAGAGAGCCTGTCTGTAGGATACTTGACCTAAATTTTGGAATACACTCCAAAATTGCAATACACTCACTTGGAATACACTCGCTATGATAGCACGTGTTTTTTTATATCACAGCGTATATATCCATGCGCTAACGAGCGCATAACAAGTGCGAAACCGGTCTATAGATGCTGTTATCTGGTATACGAGTGCATTCCATTGGTCTTGCTCAAGCGACATTTTATATATAAATTTCTATTTGGATGCAAATAGCATGACTTACAGAAAGACAGCCTGTGCTGTTCTTGAAATATTGAGGACGCTTCATCTAAAATAAGAAAATCCTTCAAAAATACTTACATATTTTTACTATTTTCAAATGACTGAAAGATTTTAATTACTTTTAACCAGACATAAAAAACACCATTATTTAGCATTTATCATGAACCATTGTCGAGAAATTAGAAATTTTACTTTTCCACAGGGAACAGGATTTCTCTCAGAAAAATAAAGCGAATGGTATAGAACTTTCTACGCTTAATGTTACGAAGTGTCCACTGGAATCCTGGAATACAAGAGTCAATGAGTACAGATTTCTGGAAAACTAGTACGTTTATTCTCAAGCTCAGTATAAACAGGAACAATTTACAGCAAATATCTCTCGATGACTATCTCACAAGACCATTAAACAACTGTCAAGTACAGTAAAACAGTAATTAAAAGCTCCACTAATTTTACAAAACAGCCAATTCTAATCTCAAATCATTGACGTACTTCACAGTTCAATACACCTCGTATCATGTCAACTGCCCTCCAACAAAGTGATGACTCAATGTATATACTCTCTATAGAAACCTCCAGAAAAAATTGGCTCGTATCTCCCGGAATATTCATTATTTCGCGAAAGTCGCCAAATTGACAATAAATTGCCAAATCTGGCAATCCTACCACGAGTGTTGAAATATGGCTACCCTGCATTGACGCAATAGGAATGGCTAAGGCTCATCTATATACGAGCTGACTCATCAAGCATATTGAAGCCCTCCATAACTGGAAGCGCAATTCATTAGCATTAGCTCTATTCGTATTTTCACTTTAGAAAGTATAATTGAAATAATTATGGGTGGTTGTTCTGCACCGAACTGCTCTAATCATTCTAGAAAGGGTTTTAGGCTATTTCGCTTTCCTAGGAACGAAGAAAGAAGAAAACAATGGCTAATAAATAATTTGAATACCCGGTACTGGAGCGTACTTGTGCGAGCTAAGTTGTACAATATTCTAATTGAAACTTCTTTTTTTATATAAAATATTTTAAACACTTATTTTTTAATTTCTGCAACTGTAGTATGGAACCCTATGGGCTTCAATATGCTTGATAAGTCAGCCTGTAGTAGAGAAGCTCTTGAAATGGCAACCTGTGAAGGTGCCATTCATTTTGTATCTCAAAAGAGCATCTAGTAAAGACATGTTACATATTCGTAACATTATTTTATTCGGTACCAGTAGTAGGTCCATTGTTTTTTTAGATCTACTAATAAAGAATATTTCATTTGTATTTGAATTTGTTTGTAAAGTCAAATTTTTTAAATTTACGAAAAAATAAATCTATTAGATACACAAGATTTTTGTAGTTTCATAATAGTTGCAATAAAAGCAGAATAAAATACAATGAAATATGAATGTACGAAAAAATCCAGTGGTGTTGTGACTTATAGTTCTGCAATTTAATTTAAAATCGCCTGATTCGTCTGTATGCATCGAATCTGAAAAACAAAAGTTTACATTTTAAAATTACAAAACTCAGTTGAAAGAAAGAGGCATATTTTTATACGGATTTCACGTTATAAATCCCAAAATATATATTTACCATTTCTCCAGCACAACTTTCAGATCCGATCTAAATAGCCTTCAGTGCAGTTATTAATGATCAGAGGGGTTAGGTCCCAAGGTAGACGACCCCGCAATAAATCCCTATATATTTTATTTATTTTTATTTATAAGCTAAATGTTTCTATGTCATTATCTACCTTTTGAAACTTGTTCCTGACATCTCCGCACCTCCTATTTTATGGCCGACTGGAGCTGTCGGTATTTGAAAGAAAAACTGGAAAAAAATATAATCTACATTCTGCTTCCTGTGTTTGAAATTGTTCAAGGTGTGAAATATATGAAATGGTGAAAATCCGAAAAAAAAATTCTACTTCTACTTCCTTACAATACGTAGAGTAAAAAAAATGTGATCGGGTGCAAAATCTGACTATATTTTTGATAAATATATGCGTTTGAAGCCTCCCCAAATACGAATTTAATCTAATTTCTTTAATAATATTTGTCTTCTTGCCCATCAGTCTGAGGGTTCCATATCTATAACAAATAAGGCATCTTAGTACGAGTAACAAATAGAGCAGTTTAATACGAGTATTTAGTGCATAACAATTTATTTAAGCCATAAAAAATAAATTAAATTTTGTACATTCGTGCATAGAATTAAATATGTTTACTTTTATTAAATAAGTTAAATCTTTGTAAATACTTTCAAATAGAAATAGCAGACACCATGGATTACGAGTTATCATAAGACGTTTTGTTATTTACGAAAATAATTCAGCGATATTTCTTGAGAGAATCAATCTATATCCATGAACCGTTGTATGTTTATTTTACTTGATAACGACATAAGTCCATAAATATCGATTTATAAGAATAAGCAATGTTTACTGTTGTCTGAGTCACCCGACTTCTAGTCTGACATGCAACTTCTAAGTGTAGACAAATCAAATATGGGACTATACAAATCAGTTCATGTTTCTTTAATGAAAAACATGTAGTTGAACACTTAATACATGTACGTTAATTAACATTACGCCGAAATTTTGATTTTCAGTATATTTTAAAGTATTTTCCCACAAAGTGACAAGGACAATAAAAAACTACTCTTTGACATTTCATAAATTTGACAATACTTTACAAAAAATGCTTCAAAAATTGGCAAAAAATATATATATATAGAATTTATCGTCAAAGTTTTAAAATTAAATTTTCACATAGAATCCTGAATTTTCTTTTATGGTAACCTTCGACCTGAACTATCTCAGCTCACCGATCGAATTTATAATTCGAACGCCGCCGGCGTCACGACCAGAAAGTTGGTAACAATCTAAATTTCCTGCGAATCCGTCAAATTGTCATTGAGAAATAGCATTAACAACACGAACATATTTGAGTCAATTTTGGAGAGACTCTGCTAGGGTGCTCCTGTGCTTCACAAATTGTTAATTCCCGATATAGAAATTTGCAAATTGTAGTGACCGTCATATGTTGGACGCATCAGATTTTTGTGTGAAATATCCAAAATAATCAAACTCAAATGTGGTAAATTAAATTGGGAGATTTTTGTTTCTTTTACTTAAAAATATCTACCACTTTTTTTTTTCAATTTTTCTCAGCTGTCACTAGATACGTTTTGAATTTTAGACTTTGAATATGTATTCTAAATTCCTATTAGCAATTCAAATTGTTTTCCTTTCCGAGGAGAAAGATTTCATGAAGTATCGGAAAATGGGAAAACCAAAAGGGCGCTTGCATAAAATCGTCAGACAACCTCGGGCATCAGTACGTAATGTATGCAGATGTTAACTTTTTATCCGGAAAACAAATTTTTGGAGAGGAGAAATGAATTTCAAATCAGTGAAAGAGGTTTCAAACCGCAAAATGGAAGAAAATACCTTATGGAAATAGACAAGTTTAAAACTGGGAAATGTTTTTGTGGTAAAGATGAACGCGTCCTACAATCTTACGATTTTCGCAGTTAACATAATGCAAAGTATTTATTTCAAACAATTATAACACGAATAAAAAAAATTATTGCATAAGTTTTAATTACAAATATGAAGTTAATAACATCAGATAATTCAAATATGCTATATGAATTTAATCAGTTCAAATTTTAAAATCGTCAAAGTTTGTGCTAAATGTCTTTTTTAAAACTTCATTCGCGAATTTCTGGTTAGTTAAAATGTATATTTTCACTTTTAAAACCACGAATACGTTATTGTAGAAAGCTTTCACATGCAAAAGTTGTTGTTATCTATTTAGTGCAAAAATGACTGAAGTAAAAAGTTAAAGATTGTTACATATTTTGGGATTCCACCAAATTTGTTATCTATATAATTAAAATAGAATCAGATAGATACAAATGCTTATTAGGTGCTTATTAGCCCAGCACTTCTTGTGATCAAAGGGACGTTTTTATGTGTTTAAAACTTTATATACCAAATGTCACTAAAAATTAAAAAAAGAAATAATTATTATTTTGAAGTGGTTTAAAAGCAATATATAAATATGTCCAATTTGAATTTAGAGGAGGTGGCAACTCCAAATCTTTAATGTCCGATTTATGTCAGATATTTAGAAGCTGGGAAATATTTAAGAAAAATCAAAACGGTATTTAAAAAATATCAATCGTTCATAAAGTATTGATTATGAAACACTTTCAAACTGAAATGCAATTTTTTAAAACATCTCTAAAATGTGGCACATTCAGTGCTGATATTTTCAATTTCCTTATATACATATTATAATGTATAAGAAAAGTATCGGGACGGGGTCGAAAATTCGAATTCAAGTTATCAACGGGAGAGCACGTTTCAAACATCCCTGAACACGAATCAAACCTTTTAGAGGTGACGTCTGGTTGTATGTGTGTGTGTGTCTCTCTCTGTGTGTGTGTGTGTGTGTGTGTGTGTGAGTTTATGGAGACCATAACCAGAAAAATTCGACCGAAATTCGGTACAAAAATTACAAGCAGTGATTACAATCAGTGATTGTTTCTACACATAATCGAATGTGCAGAACCCACTTTCCAAATTTTGAAATAAAATATTAAAAAATTATCAAAAATCAAAATCTTCAATAAAGTTACGTAAATAATCATTTTTCTTATGTAACTTTTCATCAGAAAACAATTGACACAAACTTCAGAAAGCTAGCATAAACCGTTATCCAGATACTGAACATTTTTCAAGATAATTTATTCAAAAATTACATAAAATTAAAAAGAAAGTATTAACAATTGTGATGTATGTTCACTTTTCATATGTAGCATTATGCGATAAATTTATTATCATCATACACGTGGATCTAGCTCATTCCATTCACTAGAGAAGATACTTTGGGTAATGCTTTTGTAGTTGAAGGCCAATAGTCATTTCTCAGATATAAGTATAACTAAACTATTTATCAGTCCATAACGCTTGGCGACATTTTGGCGACAAATTTGGCGGAATATCGCAAACTTGGCTACTTTTTTAATTGTTGTCAAAGTGATGAAAATGTCACGAAATTAATAGAAATGTCGCCAAATTGATGAAAACAAATCAATGAACATGGTGACTAATTGATGAAAATTCAATATCTTGGAAATAATATAGGACTCTACTACAGGAATAACCTATTTCCCATCCATAGCACTTAGCGAAAGTTTGGCGACGAAATTTGGCGGAATATCTAAATTGATAATATTGTTAAATTGATAGTATTGTCGCCAAATTGATAAAAAAATGTCACCAAAATGACAAAAATAACGCTGAATCAATGAAAATGACGACTAATTGATGAAAATTCAATATTTTGGGAGGAACATAAGATTCGACTATTAGCATAAGATAACAACATAAAATTCTATTCTTCGTCCATATTGCATGGCGAAATATTTGGCGGGATACCGCCAACTTTTTAATGCCGCCAACTTTTCCCAGATGCCGTCAACTTTTTGCCGGCAAATTTTTAAATGTTGCAAAATTAATTAAAATGTAGCCAAACTCATAAAAATGTCACCAAACTGATAAAAATGTCGCCAAATTGATAGAAAAGACTCTAAATAGGGAGTAATGTTTTGAAAATGTTTAATTGTGTCATATGTCGAGCATACCGTCTAGAATATTAGAAATGTTCTTCTCTCCGTTTGTTTGTAACACTTGACGAATACATTTGAATAACTTGGTGACTAATCTACCAAAATAAAGCCAACTTGGCGATACTGCACCTCAGATTCACGAAAATATCGTCAAAATTGCAAAAATTATGGCAAGTTAATGGAAATAATGTCTAATTGATGAATTTATTGTGAAAATACTGACATATTGATATATGGACTATATTGCTTATTGAGGATGCTGTCAAATATAAATAATTGTTAATTTAGAGTTACGTTAATTTAGAGGTGCGTTAATTAAGCTAATTGGATATGAAATAGTTTTGCATGTTGCCATCTGGAAAAACGCCAAATTTACAATTCAACGTTAAAACCACAGTGCCGTGGATCTGATACATCGATTTTTCACTGTGAAAGAAAAAATTCCGTTAAATTATATAAAGAAAGTCATGTGCTGCTCACATAAGATTATCTTATTACTTTCCTTATATACATAATGTATAAGGAAAGTATTGTGACGGGGTCGAAAATTCGAATTCGAGTTTTCGACGGGAGAGCACGTTTCAAGCATCCCTGATCACGAATCAAACATTTTTGAAGTGATGTCTGTGTGTGTGTATGTGTGTGTGTGTGTGTGTGTGTGTGTGTGTGTGTGTGTGTGTGTGTGTGTGTGTGAAAGTATGTGTGTGTGTCAGTGAGTCTGTGGAGACGATAACTGACGAACGAATGAACCGATTCGAACCAAATTTGGTACAAAAATCACAATCAGTAAACACTGGAAGCCTATTGTTTTTATGTGCAATCGAATGTTCAGAACCCCCCTAAATTTTCGAATGAAATTTTGAAAAAATCGTCAAAAAATCAAAGCCACTAATAAAGTTACGCAAATAGACATTTCATATGTAATTTTTTATTAGAAAACGATTGGCATAAATTTTAGAACGCTAACATGAACCGTTCTTGAGATATTGTACATTTTTCAAAAAAATTGTCAAAATGTCATAAAATTAAAAAAAATATTTCCTATTGAGAAACATATTCACTTTTCATATGTAATACCATGCGATAAATTGGGTGACATAATTGACGTGGATCTAGCTCGTTCCATTCATGAAAAAAGATACTTTGAGTAATGCTTTTGTATTTGAAAGCCAATAGTCATTTATCTGCTGTAAGAATAACTCATTTCTTAGTGCATAACGGTTGGCGAGATTTTGGCGACGAATTTGGCGGAATGTCGCCAACTTGGCGACTTGTTGAAATGTTGCCAAATTAACGAAAATCTCGCCAAATGGATAAAAATGACTCTAAATCAATGAAAATGACGACTAATTTTCGAAAATTCAATATCTTGGAAAGAATATTAGTATCTACTATAAGAAAAACCTACTTTTTTACTGTAAAAGTAGTAAATTCATTGCATTATATAAGGAAAGTCATGTGTTGCCCACATCAGATTTTTTTGCAATAAGTCATGTAATCTCTTCATATATCACGAGTGTAATTATTATTTCAATTCTTATTTAAAAAACTGCTAAACATACTTTGCTGAATCTTCTTTTATATATTTTATGGGATAATTTAAATATATCCTAAAATTTTCGAAGCAATTTGTGAATTTTAAATTCACCTAAAAATTTTTTGAAAAATCAAGTCTCAAAGGGTTCAATGTATTTCATTTTTCAACCCGGGTTCAATCCAAAACTAATTGGGTGATATTATTCATTTACATTCCCATACGTTCCATAGACTGTTTCAACTATATACTAAAATTCCATTTCGATGAAGTCATTTTTACTGCAGTTATCGTGCGAACAGACAGACAGACAGACATAGAAACAGGCAGACAGAATGACCAAGGTCATAAACACTTTTCAACTATGTTGAAAAATGTAAAAAATGTAATTAAAGTAAAATTTATCTATGGCATTTTTTAAAAAGCACCACTGGGTATAACAACAAACTTATTAAATCATTATTTGTGTGACTATTTCTATTTTTGCATTTCTATTTAAGAAAAAGAATCATGACCAATAAACTCTACATACAAAAGAGTAAAATATAACTTTAATTTACAAACTCAAAAAATAATGGTAATCATAAAAACATTTTTTCTCATTTATATATAGGAAAATTTTACATGTGTTACATTTTGGTAGAGGCCTTGATTGAACTCCCTTATGTAAGCATATTTCTCATCGTCTTCGACTTTATTGAAATCCAGGCCAGTGATACCCTTGGTTTTCTAATCTTACATTATTTGCACTTCCGCTTTAACATTGATTGTGGGAGATCAGGCAGAAGTCTTATTAGTTTGCTTCAGTCGTCCCCGCTTATCGATAGTATTAACTTTTGATTTTGTAAAAAACATTGTGTGACAGCTAACTTACCCTTCGTTAGCTTTATCTGCTAAAATGTCCCCGCTAAAAGATGACTGCTAAAAACTGACCGTTACCTTTAGACACCAAAGCTAGTGGTTATTAAAATCACGTACATTTTCACTCTAAACTGTACTGAGTGACAAAGAAGTAAGATTGATTTCACAAGAGATGTAAAAATTTTGCGAAATTATCTCAACATTTTTCCTAAACTTCGCCGCTCCTCAAGGATATAAAATTCTGGGAAAAAGAGATGAAAAATGAAAAAATCTATCCAAAAAATCAATATCCCTTTTAGATTGGATAGTAAAAACTAAATAAACTTAAAACATACTGCAGCGCTTATATATATATATATATATATATATATCCTTCGCCTTTTAACTTCTGTCCCTACTACGAACTGAAAGGGAATGGGCAAAGCATTTACCCGCGAGATTTGTTAGACAATCTGTTGAAATCCGCGAAAAGAGCGTCTACTATAATGCTACAGTGTGAGGTGCTCTGCTTAAATAAAGTGTATAC
Source organism: Amaurobius ferox (assembly GCA_951213105.1). Taxonomy (NCBI): domain Eukaryota; kingdom Metazoa; phylum Arthropoda; class Arachnida; order Araneae; family Amaurobiidae; genus Amaurobius; species Amaurobius ferox. The sequence continues at coordinate 49,101,155 of OX578148.1, read as the reverse complement.
AGACTCTGCAAATAATCCTCAGCTTCTAAAAGATATTCCTCCGAGTTGAAAGTTGGAAAATTTTATCACTTTAAATGAAAACAATTCCGTTTTTACTTTCTCTGCAATACATGGTAATGTATAGGGAAGTATTGGAATCATGTCGAATATCTCAACTCGAGTTTTCGACGGATCTAGACGTTTCGGGACCTCTAGAACACAAAAACACTATTTGTAGCATGACGTCTCTGTGTGTGTGTGTTTGTCTGTCTGTGTGTCTGTCTGGCTGTGTGTCTGTCTGTTCAATGTATGTATCCACTCTAACTCAAAAACTAATGGACCGAATGTCATAAAATTTGGCAAGTTACTTGTGTGTGACCCTGGTACTAATTAGTTTTAGGTACGATTCAGGAAAAAACAGCTCGCTTTTTTTTTTGCAAAAAAACAGCAAAAATTGCCTAACTCCACTCTAACTGAAAAACTAATTGATCAAATTTCAGAAAAATTGGTAGATAAGTTACTTTTGGGTTACCGTGGTTCTGATTAGATGTTGGTACAATTCGAAAACAGTAACCTGTCTTTTTTGTGAAATGGCCCGCAAAAATCGTGAAAACCTTAAATAAAAATCTACGTATTCTGAAATGCATCAATTAAATTCTTGTTTTATACATGACATTTAACAATGAAAATAATAAGACCAACCCAATTACACTAGAATTAGCCGTTCTCGAGATATTTTAGTTGTTTTGCATTTACGCTCCATCACTGTTGAAAAAAAGTCCAGTTACCAACTGAGAACGAAAATTGAATTAAAAGTGCCAATTCAGTGTCATTTTAATTAATTATGGGTGTGTGAAAGTATGTGTGTGTGTCAGTGAGTCTGTGGAGACGATAACTGACGAACGAATGAACCGATTCGAACCAAATTTGGTACAAAAATCACAATCAGTAAACACTGGAAGCCTATCGTTTTTATGTGCAATCGAATGTTCAGAACCCCCCTAAATTTTCGAATGAAATTTTGAAAAAATCGTCAAAAAATCAAAGCCACTAATAAAGTTACGCAAATAGACATTTCATATGTAATTTTTCATTAGAAAACGATTGGCATAAATTTTAGAACGCTAAGATGAACCGTTCTTGAGATATTGTACATTATTCAAAAAAATTGTCAAAATGTCATAAAATTAAAAAAAATATTTCCTATTGAGAAACATATTCACTTTTCATATGTAATATCATGCGATAAATTGGGTGACATCATTGACGTGGATCTAGCTCGTTCCATTCATGAAAAAAGATACTTTGAGTAATGCTTTTGTATTTGAAAGCCAATAGTCATTTATCTGCTGTAAGAATAACTCATTTCTTAGTGCATAACGGTTGGCGAGATTTTGGCGACGAATTTGGCGGAATGTCGCCAACTTGGCGACTTTTTGAAATGTTGCCAAATTAACGAAAATCTCGCCAAATGGATAAAAATGACTCTAAATCAATGAAAATGACGACTAATTTTCGAAAATTCAATATCTTGGAAAGAATATTAGTATCTACTATAAGAAAAACCTACTTTTTTACTGTAAAAGTAGTAAATTCATTGCATTATATAAGGAAAGTCATGTGTTGCCCACATCAGATTTTTTTGCAATAAGTCATGTAATCTCTTCATATATCACGAGTGTAATTATTATTTCAATTCTTATTTAAAAAACTACTAAACATACTTTGCTGAATCTTCTTTTATATATTTTATGGGATAATTTAAATATATCCTAAAATTTTCGAAGCAATTTGTGAATTTTAAATTCACTTAAAATTTTTTTGAAAAATCAAGTCTCAAAGGGTTCAATGTATTTCATTTTTCAACCCGGGTTCAATCCAAAACTAATTGGGTGATATTATTCATTTACATTCCCATACGTTCCATAGACTGTTTCAACTATATACTAAAATTCCATTTCGATGAAGTCATTTTTACTGCAGTTATCGTGCGAACAGACAGACAGACAGACATAGAAACAGGCAGACAGAATGACCAAGGTCATAAACACTTTTCAACTATGTTGAAAAATGTAAAAAATGTAATTAAAGTAAAATTTATCTATGGCATTTTTTAAAAAGCACCACTGGGTATAACAACAAACTTATTAAATCATTATTTGTGTGACTATTTCTATTTTTGCATTTCTATTTAAGAAAAAGAATCATGACCAATAAACTCTACATACAAAAGAGTAAAATATAACTTTAATTTACAAACTCAAAAAATAATGGTAATCATAAAAACATTTTTTCTCATTTATATATAGGAAAATTTTACATGTGTTACATTTTGGTAGAGGCCTTGATTGAACTCCCTTATGTAAGCATATTTCTCATCGTCTTCGACTTTATTGAAATCCAGGCCAGTGATACCCTTGGTTTTCTAATCTTACATTATTTGCACTTCCGCTTTAACATTGATTGTGGGAGACCAGGCAGAAGTCTTATTAGTTTGCTTCAGTCGTCCCCGCTTATCGATAGTATTAACTTTTGATTTTGTAAAAAACATTGTGTGACAGCTAACTTACCCTTCGTTAGCTTTATCTGCTAAAATGTCCCCGCTAAAAGGTGACTGCTAAAAACTGACCGTTACCTTTAGACACCAAAGCTAGTGGTTATTAAAATCACGTACATTTTCACTCTAAACTGTACTGAGTGACAAAGAAGTAAGATTGATTTCACAAGAGATGTAAAAATTTTGCGAAATTATCTCAACATTTTTCCTAAACTTCGCCGCTCCTCAAGGATATAAAATTCTGGGAAAAAGAGATGAAAATGGAAAAAATCTATCCAAAAAATCAATATCCCTTTTAGATTGGATAGTAAAAACTAAATAAACTTAAAACATACTGCAGCGCTTATATATATATATATATATATATATAAGCGCTGAAATCTATTTAGAAAAATCAAAAAATCGGAAAATAAGATGCATTAACATTAATGTTTTGAATTTTATTTTCGCAAAAAAATGTAACTTTTGTCAGTATTGAAACTACGTTTTGTGCGCCCTTATAATGGTGTATAGTGGCATTCTCGATTATCCAGTTTTCCTATGAATTCTTGTTTAGTAGGAATTTTCATCTTTGATTCATATTCATATTCAGTTCTGCATGTTTGGGAAGTTGTATTCTGAATTGCTTGTCCAGTCTTCTGCTTAGACTCACTGGACGGGTTTGGGAGTATTTCCGTGAACGTTCGTACTGCCTCCCTGGTAGAATTTCGACTTGTTCATTCCGGTGCTTCTAGATTAAGTTGTTGAGGTTGATCGTGTATACACGTGGTCGAAGAGGAATGATTCATGCCGCATGGTAATACAATTTTCTTAATGTATCCTTTTTTCATTTTTTCATTTTTTGATGCCTGTAGTCTGAGTTTAAGCATTTATAGTAATGTACTATTGCTTAATCTGAAACAGGCATTTGTTTGGGTTAATTAGAGTTAAATACTCAGACCTGAAGAGGAATTTAACTCTGATTAATCATCGAATTTGGGAAGGTTCTGTTCTTTTCTCTTATCGGCATTATGGCCGTGAATTTGCTTCTATGGTGATGTTAATATTACTTGAATTGTATTTTTATTTTTTTATTTTTACATAATTCTAATTATTATATTTCAAATATATATATATATATATATATATATATATATATATATATCCTTCGCCTTTTAACTTCTGTCCCTACTACGAGCTGAAAGGGGATGGGCAAAGCATTTACCCGCGAGATTTGTTAGACAATCTGTTGAAATCCGCGAAAAGAGCGTCTACTATAATGCTACTGTGTGAGGTGCTCTGCTTAAATAAAGTGTATACAGACTCTGCAAATAATCCTCAGCTTCTAAAATATATTCCTCCGCGTTGAAAGTTGGAAAATTTTATCACTTTAAATGAAAACAATTCCGTTTTTACTTTCTCTGCAATACATGGTAATGTATAGGGAAGTATTGGAATCATGTCGAATATCTCAACTCGAGTTTTCGACGGATCTAGACGTTTCGGGACCTCTAGAACACAAAAACACTATTTGTAGCGTGACGTCTCTGTGTGTGTGTGTTTGTCTGTCTGTGTGTCTGTCTGGCTGTGTGTCTGTCTGTTCAATGTATGTATCCACTCTAACTCAAAAACTAATGGACCGAATGTCATAAAATTTGGCAAGTTACTTGTGTGTGACCCTGGTACTAATTAGTTTTAGGTACGATTCAGGAAAAAACAGCTCGCTTTTTTTTTTGCAAAAAAACAGCAAAAATTGCCTAACTCCACTCTAACTGAAAAACTAATTGATCAAATTTCAGAAAAATTGGTAGATAAGTTACTTTTGGGTTACCGTGGTTCTGATTAGATGTTGGTACAATTCGAAAACAGTAACCTGTCTTTTTTGCGAAATGGCCCGCAAAAATCGTGAAAACCTTAAATAAAAATCTACGTATTCTGAAATGCATCAATTAAATTCTTGTTTTATACATGACATTTAACAATTAAAATAATAAGACCAACCCAATTACACTAGAATTAGCCGTTCTCGAGATATTTTAGTTGTTTTGCATTTACGCTGCATCACTGTTGAAAAAAAGTCCAGTTACCAACTGAGAACGAAAATTGAATTAAAAGTGCCAATTCAGTGTCATTTTAAATAATTATGGGCGTTATTTTGTGCAATTAAACTCAATATAATGCATTGTTGAAGAAATGGAGAACGTGAATATGAGTATTTCACTTTCCCTGCCATACATGGTAATGTATAGGGAAAGTATTGGAATCATGCAGAAAATCGCAACTCGGGTTTTTGTCGGATCCACACGTTTGGAGACCCCTAGAATACTTAAAAACTGTTTAGCTTGACCTCTGTGTGTGTGTTTGTCTGTCTGTGCAGATTTTGTATCCCCTCTAAATAAGAAACTAATTGACTGAATTTCATAAAATTTGATAACCTGTAGGCGAATCTGGTGCTGATTAGTTTTTATTGCAATTTGGAATAAAAGAATCCGCCTTTTTTTGCTAAATGACCCGCAAAAATTGGTTGTATTCACTCTAGCTGAAAAGCTAATAGATCATCTTTTTCCAAATTTGGTAGATAAGTCACTTGGGAATTACTCTGGTGCAGATTAGATTTTGATACGATTCGAAAAAAAAGAACCTGCCTTTTGCTTTGCGAAATGGCCCGCAAACATCTTCAAAATCTGAAATAAAATCTACGTATGCTCAAATATATCAATTAAATACTTGTTTTATACGTAATTTTTAACGATCAAAAGAATAAGGCCAACCCCATTACACTAAGACTAGCCGTTCTCCAGATAATTTACATTTATTGTATTACGTTTATATACATTTTCGCTACACCACTTTTGAAAATAAGCCCAGTTACCAAAAAAGAACGAAAGTTCAATCAAAAGTGCAAAATAATTATGGATGTTATTTTGTGCAATTAAACTCAATGTAATGAATTTTCAAGAAATAATGATAACATGAATATGAGTCTGCAGGAATGTCATGTGTTCTAGACATCATTTTTTTAATCTAAAATATGAACACTTTATTTGCAATATGCTTAAAATATCAAGAATATGTGGGTTGTTTAATGTTTAAATCTAACTTTAATATTTTAAAATATATATAATACCTATATTTAAAAATATATATAATACCTATATTTAAAATATATATAATACCTATATTTTAAAATATATATAATACCTATGTTTTAAAGTATATATAATACCTATATTTTAAAATATATATAATACCTATATTTTAAAATGTATAAATATTTTAAAATATTTGTAGCCGTGTTTGCCATACTTATAAATATTTTTTCTTATTTGTTAATTTTTTCTACTGAAATAAGCTAGGAAAGAAAGTAAATTTTAAACCGTTTATTCTGTACCATTGGCAATATGTAGGATTCCTATAAGATCCCTTAAACACACATGAAGTATACTCGAAGTCCATGAATATACACGTTATATCGAGTAAACGACATTATGTTAAATAATAATGACTGATAAAAAAGGATTGCAGCTATTAGAAAATTTAAATAAATAGGAAATGAACTTTACAATACAGCGAGATAGAAGTAAATGCCAATTATAATGTTGTAGAGATTTAATTAATGAGTAGAAATCGATAATAAAACTGCCACGAAAAGCGTTTACATGGTTTTTGACACATAGTATGGTCATATGGTTTATATGGTTATATGGCTTATATGGTTATTTGGTTTATATGGTTATATGATTGTATGGTTATATGGTTAGCACAATATGGTTATTGTTGAATTACTGTCATATTCAGGATTGCTGAAAAATACAACCCTTTTATGAACAAGAATCTAATATTCCTTTTCAAAAATCCCTTAAGTAGCAGTGCACATTTGAATTAAAAAATAACCAACTGCAATCATTGACAAGCATTTCATGTGTCAGCGTGTTAAATGCCCCGATAATACGATATTTAACATATATTTATTGCCTTTTATATACGAGTTTCATTCGTGCGGCTTCTTGTCCGGCTTTCATCTCGTCTCGTCCGGTTTGCATTGCTTCTTTCATCGCTACTTCTCTGGCATTAATATCTTGTTTCATCTCGTTTTGTACGGCTTTCATAACTGCTTTCACCTCGTCTTGTCCGAATTTAATATTTTCTTCCACAGTTTCTTGTCCGGCTTTCATCTCGTCTTGTCCGGCTTGCATAGCTTCTTTCATCTAATATTGCCCGACTTTAATCTTTTCTTTCATAGCCTGTTGTCCGGCTCTCATAACGTCTTGTTTATCTCTCATCTCGTCTTTCATATATTTAATTAAAACCAACACCTCTTTCATCTGTTCCTTCATTGCTTTCTAGTTACTACCATACACGCTTGTCAAGTTTCCAGAAACCCTACTCCTGACACCAATTTGTTACGAAGAATCGTGTGTGTATACACAGGATACAAGAACGAGTCCAAGTTTCTAGATAACTGACGTTTATTCACAAGCACAAAGTAATCAGGAACAATATACAATCAAACAGCACATCATTGATAAACTAATTTTACAGAATAAGCGATAATATTCTCAAAACACTGGTGAAAATAATTTCACAAAACAACGCCTGCTATTATCAAAACATTGACAAAAGTCTCAGTTCACTGTAGCTCGTATATTGTCGATTAAATGATGACTCATATTTATAGTCTCTCCATAGAAACTTCAGGAAATCTCTATATCTCAAAGAATAATCATTCTATCGAGACGTTTCTAGAACATTCTGGAACTTCCGAAAGTAGTCAAATTTCATCAAATTGGCGATAAATCGTCATATCTGACAACCGTTCATTTAACTGGGAAATCCTGGAAACCCTAGGTTCACGTCATCCTTACGTCATGCTGACGTCATGGACTACGTTTTTTTTGCCTGGCCTTCGAGACAGACGAAAGACGAGGCGCCAAAGGGAATATTGCTCGTTCGCAACAATGAACTTGTTATCTATAGGTGCATAATCAGTTTTGTAGAATATTTTATTTTAATGATAGATTAATTGATAATGTTTAAAGTAAGTCTAGCTATACCTTTCTTAAGTGATGATAGCAGGTTCCTAGATAACGTGCAATATTTTGTTTTAAGTGATACTCACGGGTTCCTAAATAAACCATATTCGTTCCCAATTTTTTAATGTAATTTCTTAAAGGATCATACTTTAACTGCCGCCTAAAATTGATACTGAAGTCTTCAAAAAGAAAGAAAATTATTAAAGAAATAAAGAAAGTAGTATTGAAAAGGAAAGTAATTGAGAGCAAGAAAGTATTAATCATTAAAAATTATTATTGTTATTAAATACTAAACATATCAAAATATCTTCAGGTAAAACGATTTTAATTCAAATGTGTAGACAAGTATTAAAATTTAGGTGGAATATGTATATATTCATGTAAGGCAAAGTTTGGAGACTCTGAGTTAATTAGTTTTGTAGTTAATTAGGGTTTAATCCATAAGTTAATTAGCTGCATTATTAAATAAGTTAATAGTTTATTAGTTTAATTAGTTAATTAGCTTTTTAATTGAGTTAATTATTTTTCTGAATGGATTAATTTTACTATAATAAGTCGAAAGTTGAAAATAACAATTCTGAGAAAAATGACATCAAACTCAGGCAGTTCCCTTAATACTCCTCGTGTTGCTACAATTTTATTATACAACACGTTCTAATTGGAACATTTTAATAATTTTTACTTCCCATGCAATACATGGTAATGTATAGGGAAAGTATTGGAATCATGCCGAAAATCGCAACTCGAGTTTTCGACGGATCTACACGTTTCGAGACCTCTAGAACACGAAAAAACTATTTTTTGCGTGACGTCTGTGTGTGTGTCTGTGTGTCTGTCTGTCTGTCTGTCTCGGTGTCTGTCAGTTTGTCTGTCTGTCTGTCTGTGCAGCTTTTGCATCCACTCTAATTAATGGACTAATGGACCGAATTTCACTAAATTTGGTAGGTAAGTCACTTGTGAGCGAGTCTGCAGCTGATTAGTTTTGGGTACGATTCGGGATAAAAGAACCCGCCTCTTTTTGCGAAATAGCCTGCAAAATTTTGTATCCACTCTAACTGAAAAACTAAAGGACCGAATTTCCCAAAATTCGGTAGTTGAGTCACTTGTGGGATACCCTGGTCCTGATTGGATTTTGATACGATTCTGAAAAAAATAACCTGCCTTTTTTTGCAAAATGGCCCGCAAAATTCGTCAAAATCTAAATAAAGAACTATGTGTACTCAGATATATCCATTAAATGCCCGTTTAATACGTAATTTTTAATGACGAAAAGAATAAGGCCAACCCCATTACACTAGGACTAACCGTTCTCGAGATATTTTAGTTTTTCGTACTTTCCCTACGCCACCTTTGAAAATAAGCCCGGTTACCGAATGAGAACGAAAATTGAATAAAAGTGAAATAAATTTAATTAAAATAAAGAGAACGTCAATATAAGTTTGCAGGGAAAGTCATGTGCTGCTCACATCAGATTTTACTTTCCCTGCAATACATGGTAATGTATAGGGGAAGTATTGGAATCATGCCAAAAATCGCAACTCGAGTTTTCAACGGCTGTACACGTTTCGAGACCTCTAGAATATGAAAAAACCATTTTTCGTCACGTCATTTTTCGTCACGTCACGTCAACAAACGTCTGTGAGTGTGTCTGTATGTCTGTCTGTCTGTGTGTCTGTCTGTCTGTGCAGATCTTGTATCCACTCTAACTAAAAAACTAATGGACCGAATTTCACAAAATTTGGTAGGTAAGTCACTTAGGAGCGAGTCTGCTGCTGATTAGTTTGGGTACGATTTGAACTAAAATAACCCGCCTTTTTTTTGCGAAATGGCCCGCAAAAGCTTGTATCAACTTTAACTGAAAAACTACTGGACCGAATTTCGCAAAATTCGGTAGTTGAGTCACTTGTGGGTTACCCTGGTGCTGATTAGATTTTGATACGATTCTGAAAAAAATAACCTGCCTTTTTTTGCAAACTGGCTTGCAAAAATCGTCAAAATCTAAAATAAAGAACTAGGTATACTCAAATACATCCAATAAATGCTCGTTTAATACGTAATTTTTAACGAAGAAAATAGTAATATAAAAATAACCAATCCCATTACACTAGGACTAGCCGTTCTCGAGATATTTTAGTTTTCCGTATTTTCTCTACGCCACCTTTGAAAATAAGTCCGGTTACCGAATGAGAAAGAAAATTGAATTAAAAGTGAAATAAATTTAATTAAAATAAAGAGAACATGGATATAAGTCTGCAGAGAAAGTCATGTGCTGCTCACATCAGATTTTACTTTCACTGCAATACATGGTGATGTATAGGGAAGTATTGGAATCATATCGAAAATCGCAACTCGAGTTTTCGACGTATCTACACGTTTCAAGACCTCTAGTATACGAAAAAAGCATTTTTAGCGTGACGTCTGTGTGTGTGTCTGTGTGTCCGTGTGTCTGTGTGTCCGTGTGTCTGTCTGTCTGTGTCTGTCTGTACAGATTTTGTATCCACTCTAACTAAAAAACTAACTGACCGAATTTCATAAAATTTGGTAGGTAAGTCACCTGTGGGCGAGTCTGGTGCTGATTAGTTTTTTGTGCGATTCGGGATAAAAGAACACACCTTATTTTGCGAAATGGCCTGCAAAAGCTGGTATCCACTCTAGCTAAAAAACTAATGGACCGTATTTCAAAAAATTTGGTAGATAAGTCACTTGTGTATAACCCTGGTGCTGATTAGATTTTGGTAGGATTCAGAAAAAAATAATCTGCCTTTTTTTGCAAAATGGCCCGCAAAAATCGCCAAAATCTAAAATAAAAAATACATATAATCAAATATATTCGTTAAATGCTTGTTTAATACGTAATTTTTAACGAAAAAAAGAATAAGACCAACCCCATTACACTAGGGCTAGCCGTTCTCGAGATATTTTAGTTTTTTCGTATTTTCTCTACGCCACCTTTGAAAATAAGTCCAGTTATCAAATGAGAACGAAAATTGAATTAAAAGTGAATTGAATTTAATTAAAATAAAGAAAACGTGGATATAAGTCTGCAGGGAAAGTCATGTGCTGCCCGCATGAGATTGCTGTTTTTGCTACTCTTAACATTTCAATCAGTAGGTATAGAAAAATATTTTAAGTTTAACGGTTGATTTACCCGTTTAAACAATCAAGAGGGAGGAACAATTTGCAAACGAAAACTGTGGTACAAATGTGAAATATGACTATAAAGTTAAAGAGAAACACATATACTAGGTATATTTTCTTGAAGACGTTTTTCCGTATTTTAGTTTGGGAACGCAGAGATTAGGTTTATAGTTCAAGGAAACACCGCTTCTCGCCTTCAAGACTTTTCTTTTTCGCTAGGCGGATTATTTCTTTTACCTGTACCTTTTATTTAACGAAGACAGATCCTATTCTTGGATAAAGACGGATCCTGACGGATTCCAACAGATTTCGTAACAAATCTTTCGCGCTGGGCATAAATACCTCTCTTTCTCTGAATGGCGGAAGAGAGAGGGAATAAAGGCAAAGGATTTATAAGTTTTGTATTTCTCATTTCTTGCCTTTACGCAATACTTCATAGTTTTCAGGTATATTCATTGTGATATAAAAGTTTTATCAATATATATTGATCCAGACATATATGACATATAAAATTTTTGAATGCAATAAATTGTACAGGAAGAAAAACAATGGTAATTACACATTTCGTCACAATTAAAAAAAATCTGATGTGAGCAGCACATGACTGTCCCTGCAGACTGAAATTCATTTTTTTATTTCTTTAATAATTCATTAAATTGAGTTTAATTGCACAAAATAACACTAAATTTGCATTTTTAATACAATTTCTGTTTTTATTTGGTAATTAGACATTTTTCTAAAAGTGGCATAACTAAGTGCGAAAAATCTCATATATCTCGAGAATAGTTACCCTACAGTAATAGAGTTGTTATTATTTTCCTCATCAAAAATTACGTATAAAACACGCATTTAGTTGATATATTTGAACATACGTAGTTTTTTTTTAGATTTTACGATTTTTGAGGGCCATTTAGTAAAAAAAGGCCGGTTGTTCTTTTCCGAATAATGCCAAAATATATCAGCACCAGAGTATCACCCAAGTAACTTATCTATCAAATTTCGTGAAATTTGGTCAATTAGTATTTTAGTTAGAGTGGATGAATGACATTTTTGCGGGCCATTTCGTAAAAAAAGGCAGGTTGTTCTTTTCCGATTAATACCAAAATCTAATCAGCACCAGAGAATCGTACAAGTAACTTAATTACCAAATGTTGTGAAATTTGGTCAATTAGTATTTTAGCTAGAGTGGATACATGAAATTTTTATGGGCCATTTTGCAAAAAACGGCAGGTTCTGTTTTCACGAATCGTACCAAAAACTAATCAGCACCAGGGTCATACCTAAGTGACTTACCTACCAAATTTTATGAAATTCTGTCCATAAGTTTTTGAGGTAGAGTGGATACATACATTGCACAGACAGACAGACACACAGACACACACACAGACGTCACGCTAAAAATAGTTTTTTCGTATTCTAGATGTCTCGAAACGTGTAGATCCGTCGAAAACTCGAGTTGTGATTTTCGTAATGATTCCAATACTTTCCCTATACATTATCATGTATTGCAAGGAAAGTAATATGTTAATAATTAAATAAATTAATACTTTCACGCATTCCTTTTTCTTCGAATTTTTGTTCGCTGCAATCACTTGAAATTAATTCATCGATCAATAATATAAGCAATTGTATGCTTTTTTATACTATTATATACAATGTTATGCCATTTTATGTTATTATGTGCTATTTTATGCTATTATATGCAATTTTATGCTTTTAGCTTTCATGATTGAAATATATTTAATCAGAAAATGAAATAATTATAAAATAATATATTTTAATCTTCTCCCTAAACAACAGTACAGCACGGAAAAGCAAAACTCTAATGTGGGCAGCACATAACTTTCCCAGCAGATTCATATTCATGTTCTCTTTACTTCTTCATTAATTCATTATATAGAGTTTCATTGAGAGAAAATGTAAATTTAGCGATTTTAGAGTGATAATGCAAAAAACAAAAATTTCTCGAGAACTGCTAGTCCTAATGCAATGGGTTTGATCCTATTCTTTTTATAGTTAAAAATTACGTTTAAAACAAGCATTTAATTGATATATTTGAGCATACGTAGCTTTTATTTTAGATTTTGACGATTTTTGCGAGCCATTTCGCAAAAAAAGCAGGTTATTTTTTTTCGAATCGTGCCAAATTCTAATGGGCACCAGGGTCATCAGCAAGCGACTTATTCACCAAATTTCGTAAAATTTGACCTTTTAGTTTTTCAGCTAGAGCAGATACAGAGAATTTTTGTGGGTCATTTCCCCAAAAAGGCGAGTTATTTTATCACAAATCTTGCCGAAAACTAATCAGCACCAGGATCACAACCTAGTGACTTATTTATCAAATTTTATGAAATTCGGCTCATTAGTTTTTGAGTTAGAGCGGATAAATACATTGCACAGACAGACAGACACAAAGGCAGACACACACACAAACACACACACAGAAGTCACGCTAATAATTGTTTTTCCGTATTCTGAAGGTCTCGAAACGTATAAATCCGTCGAAAACTCGAGTTGCGATTTTCGGCATGATTCCGATACTTTCTTTATACATTACCGTGTATTGCAGGGAAAGTAAAAATCTGATGCTGGCAGCACATGACTTTCCCTGCAGACTCAAATTCATGTTTCCTTTATTTCTTCAATAATTCATTAGATTAAGTATATTAGCACAAAATAACACTAAATTTGCATTTTTAACTCAATTTTTGTTTTTATTTGGTAATTGGGAATTTCTTTAAAGCGGCGCAACAAAAATGCAAGAAATCTCAAATATCTTGAGAACGGTTTGTTCAAAAGTATAATAGAGTGTGTTATATTCTTTTCGTCATCAAAAATCGCGTATAAAACAAGCATTTAATTGATACATTTGAGCATACATAGTATTTTTTTAATTTTGTCGATTTCTGCGGGCCATTTCGCAAAAAACACAGGTTGTTTGTTCTCTTCCGAATCGTACCAAATTCTAATCAGCACCAGAGTATCCTACAAGTAACTTATGTGCCAAATTTTGTGACACCTGATCGATTAGTATTTTAGCTAGAGTGGATACATGAAATGTTTACGGGCCATTTCGCAAAAGAGGACGAGTTCTGTTTTTACGAAATCGTACCAAAAACTAATCAACGCCAGGGTCATACCCAAGTGACTTATCAACCAAATTTTATAATATTCAGTCCTTTAGTTTTTAGTTAGAGTGGATACAGAGTTAGAACGGCTAGTCCTAGTGCAGTGGGGTTGGTCTTATTTATTTCTTCGTTACAAATTACGTATAAAACAAGCATTTAATGGATACTTTTCAGCATACGTAGTTTTGCATTTTAGATTTTGTCGATTTTTGCGGGACATTTTGCAAAAAAAGGCAGGTTAATTTTTTCCGAATCATACCAAAATCTAATCAGAACCAAGGTGACCCACAAGCGATTAATCTACCAAATTTTGTGAAATTCGGTCCTATAAATTTTCAGCTAGAGTGGAAACAAACTTTTACTGGCCATTTCGCAAAAAAGGCGGGTTCATTTATCCCTAATCGTACCCAAAACTAATCAGCACCAGATTCGCCCACAAGTGACACACCAACCAAATTTTATGAAATTCGGTCAATTACTTTTTTAGTTAGAGGGGATACAAAATCTGCACAGACAGACAGACCAACAGACAGGCACACAGACGCACAGACAAACACACAGACGTCACGCTAAAATAGTTTTTTCGTATTCTAGAGGTCTCGAAACGTGTAGATCTGTCGAAAACTTGACTTGAGATTTTCGACATGATTCCAATACCTTCCCTATACATTACCATATTCAGGGAAACGTAAAAATCTGATGTAGGTAACACATGACTTTCGCTGCAGACTTATATCCACGTTCTCTTCATTTTAATTAAATTTAATTCACTTTTAATTCAATTTTCCTTCTTATTTGATAAATGGACTTATTTTCTAAGATGGAGTGGAGAAAATACGAAAAAAACTAATATATCTCGAGAACGGCTAGTCCTAGTTTAATGGGGTTGGTCTTATTCTTTTCTTTGTTAAAAATTACGTATTAAACAAGCATTTAATGGATATATTTGAGCATACGTAGCTTTTTAGTTCATATTTTGAGAATTATTACGGGCCATTCTGCAAAAAAGTCAGGTTATTTTTTCTGAATCGTACCAAAATCTAATCAGCTCCAGGGTGACCTATACGTGACACATCTAACGAATTTTGTTAAATTCGGTCCATTAGTTTTTCAGGTAGAGTGGATACAAGCTTTTGCGGGCCATTTCGCAAAAAAAGGCGGGTTCTTTTATCCCGAATCGTACCCAAAACTAATCAGCACCAGACTCGCCCACAAGTGACTTACCGACAAAAGTTTGTGAAATTCGGTGTATTAGTTTTTTAGTTAGAGTGGATACAAAATCTGCAGAGAGAGACAGACAGACAGACAGACACACAGACAGACACACAGACAGACAGACACACAGAAACACAGACATCACGCTAAAAATGGTTTTTTTCGTATTCTAGAGGTCTTGAAACGTGTAGATTCGTCGAATACTCGAGTTGCGATTTTCGACATCTTTCCAATTCTTTCCCTATACATTACCATGTATTGCAGGAAAAGTAAAAATCTGATGTGGGCAACACATGACTTTCCCTGCAGACTTATATCCACGTTCTCTTTATTTTAATTAAATAGAACTCACTTTTAATTCAATTTTCGTTATCATTTGATAACTAGAATTTTTTTCAAAGGTGGCGTAGAGAAAATCTCGAGAACGGCTAGACCTAGTGTAATGGAGTTGATCTTATTATTTTCTGTTTGAAAAATTACGTATGAAACACGCATTTAATGTATATATTTGAGCATACGTAGTTTTTTATTTCAGATTTTGGAGCTTTTTGCGGGCCGTTTTGCAAAAAAAGGCAGGTTATTTTTTTTCGAATCGTACCAAAATCTAATCAGCAACAGAGTGATCCACAAGTGACCTATCTACCCAATTTTGTGAAATTAGGTTCATTAGTTTTTCAGATAGAGTGGATGCAAGCTTTTGCGGGCCATTTCACAAAAAAGGCGTGCTCTTTTACCTCGATTCGTAGCCAAAACTAATCAGCATCAGATTCGCCCACAAGTGACTTCCCTTTCAAATTTTATAAAATTCGGTTTA
This sequence comes from Amaurobius ferox, assembly GCA_951213105.1. NCBI lineage: Eukaryota > Metazoa > Arthropoda > Arachnida > Araneae > Amaurobiidae > Amaurobius > Amaurobius ferox. Next base: position 49,085,312 of record OX578148.1, on the reverse strand, counting down.
TTAGTTTATTAGTTAGAGTGATAACAAAATCTGCACAGACAGACAGACACACAGACGCACAAACAGACGTAACGCTAAAAATGGTTTTTTCGTATACTAGGAGTCTCAAAACGTGTGCATCCGTCGAAAACTCGAGTTGCGATTTTCGGCATGATTCCAATACTTTCCCTATACATTACCATGTATTGCAGGGAAAGTAAAAATCTGATGTGGGCAGCACATGACTTTCACTGCAGACTTATTTCCACGTTCTCTTTATTTTAATTAAATTTAATTCACTTTTAATTCATTTATTGTTGTCATTTGGTAACTGGGCTTATTTTCAAATGCGCCGTACAGAAAATTCGAAAAAACTAAAATATCTCGGGAACGGCTAGTCCTAGTGTAATCGGGTTGGTCTTATTCTTTTCTTCATTAAAAATTACGTATAAAACAAGCATTTAATGGATATATTTGAGCATACATAGTTTTTTATTTTAGATTTTGACGAGTTTTACGGGCCATTTGGCAAAAGAAGGCAGGTTATTATTTTCGAATCGTATCAAAATCTAATCAGCACTAGAGTATCCCACAAGTGACTTATCTACCGAATTTTGGTAAATTCGGTCCATTAGTTTTTCAGATAGAGTGGATTCAAGCTTTTGCGGGTCATTTCGCAAAAAAAGGCTGGTTCTTTTATCCCAATTCGTACCCAAAACTAAGCAGCACCAGAATCGCCCACAAGTGACTTACCTACCAAATTTTACGAAATTCGTCCCATTAGTTTATTAGTTAGAGTGGTTAAAATATCTGCACAGACAGACAGACACACAGACATACACACAGACAGACAGACAGACAGACCAGACACACAGACACACTCACAGACGTCACGGTAAAAATAGTTTTTTCGTATTCTAGAGAGTCTCGAAACGTGTAGATCCGTCGAAAACTCGAGTTGCGGTTTTCTACATGATTCCAATACTTTCCCTATACATTACCATGTATTGCAGGGAAAGTAAAAATCTGATGTGGGCAGCACATGACTTTCCCTACAGATTTATATCCACTTTCTCTATATTTTAATTACATTTAATTTACTTTAATTAAATTTAATTCACTTTAATTAAATTTAATTCACTTTTAATTCAATTTTCGTTCTCATTTGGTAACTGGACATATTTCAAAGATGGTAGAGAAAATACGAAAAATCGAAAATATCTCGATAACGGCTAGTCCTTGTGTAATGGGGTTGGTCTTATTCTTTTCTTCGTTAAAAATTACGTGTTAAACTAGCATTTAATGGATATATTTAATCATACGTAGTTTTTTAGTTTAGATTTTAGTGATTTTTGCGGGTCATTTTGCTGAAAACGGCAGGTTATTTTTTTTCGAATCGTACCAAAATCTAATCAGCACCAGGGTGACCCACAAATGACGCATCTGTCGAATTTTGTGAAATTCGGTCTATTAGTTTTTTATCTAGAGTGGATACAAACATTTGAGGGCCATTTCGCAAAAAGAGGCGGGTTCTTTTATCCCGAATCGTACCCAAAACTAATCAGCACCAGACTCTCTCACAAGTGACTTACCTATAAAATTTTGTGAAATTCGGTCCATTAGATTTTTAGTTAGAGTGGATACAAAATCTGCACAGACAGATAGACAGAGACACATACACAGACGTCACGCTAAAAATGGTTGTTTCGCATTCTAGATGTCTTGAAACGTGTAGATCCGTCGAAAACTCGAGTTGCGATTTTTGACATGATTCCAATACTTTCCGTATACATTACCATGTATTGCAGCGAAAGTAAAAATGAATTTTAATCTATGTAAAACAATGAATATTTCATCCATGTCAATTTTATTCCATCCTACAAGGGTAAATAGTTTGAGTTAAAATAATTCAGCAATTTATATATAACTCCTCTTACAATCACTTGCTTACATTCTGCATTCATTAAAATTAGACTTCGTTGTAGAAATTATCAAAGTTTGATGATCATCTAAACTGAAAAAATATTGTAATTGAGTTGGCGCAGAATATAGATGCACAGAAAATAAACAAAACTAAAGCGGTTTTCGGAGGAATGCAAGACTAAATATGTACAATATTTATAAAATTTGATTTTGGCTTCGTTATAGGGCTAAATTTAAAATCCTTTTCCCAATGCAGATACCTGCATCCCTATACCGGTTTTGCCCTATTTTCAGCATAAAAGTTCAATAATTTCAATGGTGACAAGAAAATTTGCTATGACTATGATATTCATGGTAATTCACGGAATGTGTCCTACAGGTAAATAAAATCGACTTGTGATCATAGAAGTAATGTGAAATATGATAATTAATCAGCGAATAGAGGTGGAGTAATCTATGAGAGTTACATCCCCAGAACTGACAGTTTCATACAGATGCAAAATTTAATTTTTATACCTGCCCGAAAAAAAAAATGATGTGGGCAGCTAATGTCTTTCTCTGCAGACAATCATATTCACGTTCTTATCATTTCTTTAATAATTCAATATATTGAGTTGAATTGCACAAAATTGCAGCCATAATTATTTTACATTACACTGAATTTGCACTTTGAATTCAATTTCTGTTTTCATTTGGTAACTGGATTTATTTTCAAAGGTGGCGTCGCGAAAATGCGTAAAAACCAAAATATCTCGAGGACGACTGTTTCAAGAGTAATGGGGTTATCTTAATATTTTCTTCGTCAAAAATTACGTGAAAAATATGCATTTAATTGACATATTTGATCATATGTAGTCTACCATTTTTAGATTTAACGATTTTTGCAGGACATTTCACGACAAAATGCATGTTCTTTTTTTGCGAATAGTACCAATATATCATCAGCAACAGGTCTACCCACAAGTGACTTATCTCCAAAGTTTTCGACATTTGGTCAATTAGATTTTTAGCTGGAATGGTTACTTGAGATTTTTGCGGTCGATTTAGTAAAGAACGATAGGTTTTTTTATTCAGGATCGTACCAAAACCAAATCAGCACCAGAGTCACATAAAAGTGACTTACATCCCAAATTTTATGAAATTCAGTCCATTAGTTTTTTAGTTAGAGTGTATACATTCATTGCACAGACAGACACACAAACACACACACAGACGTTACTCTAAAAATAGTTTTTCTGTATTCCAGAGGTGTCCAAACGTGTTTTAATTTATACGTTTTTACACCTTTGAAATCATGTCGAAAAACTCGAGTTGAGATTTTCGACATGATTTCAATACTTTCCGCATACATTACCATGTATTGCAGGGAAAGTAAAAATACCAATTAATAAGATTTTTGTCATGATTAATTGCGGAAAAATTTTCCCCGGCACTTTTTGATGGAAAAATTCGTTGAAATATCGATAATTGAAATCCTTGACACCAATTTATTTGAACTGAAAACGTGAATGGTTCACTTCCTATCAGAGTAAATATAGGTGACTTAGACAAATCTATTTTAAACAGAAAAGCTCCAATTTAAACTTGCTGCCATTTAATTTTGAATGATTTATTCGTTGTTGGTTCCTTTCAATTAATCTAAAATAACATTAGTTGGAATATCTCCTAGAATTTTTCATCAAAGTGCTCCGAGAAAATTTATTTCGCCTTACTTAAGTGCAGGGAAAACTTTATCAAATAACATTCGTTTTTGATTGAAAGACAGTATAAAATTAAATTCTGAATTTTTAAATGTTTTTCAATTCCTGGGGGTACAACCCCCATAGCTAAAATATCATTTACCATAACCATAATTTCGAGGTAATTGTTTTCAAAATGTTCTATAAACTACAATCTAGTTCATGCATACCATTATCTGTAATAGTAGCGAATGGCGTAGTAACGTAATGGAATAGTAACGTCTGTCTATCGAACGCATAAAGAAATTTTTTTTTTGTTAGCTTGTCCACAAAATATAAATGTGTTAATTTATAGACTCAGTCATGTGTCTGAAACATATCATTCTGAAAGTATGCGTTCTCACGATTATTTCACTTGCTAAATTTCTGCTATAACAAAATGAAAACATATTTCTTATAAGTCGCCCTTTTATAAGTCACCAATTTTATTCACAACTAATTCTGACATCAACTATTAGAAACACCAAATATGCTGCAGATTTCTTTAAATTCAAAAACTGTGCCGCCTGCAATTTTAGGAAGCGAGAGATTGACTCACAAATAAGTATGAAACAAACAGTGGAATGGAGATGCACAGTCAACCAGAGTCGCTCACTTCAATTTCTACTTACTAGAGACACGTGAAACTTTTCTTTTTGCTTTTGATTACGGAAATTGAGTTCGGAAATCTCACTTGCAAATGCTGACGTAAAAAGAAACATTTTGATGTGTCTAATACCGGAGTTTGTACAACAAATTAATAAAATTTTATTTTTGTGTAAAACAAAACTATATATCCGAGTCACACTGTGGGGAATATGTACTTGCAAGGGAACTTCAACTTTTGTTCAGGCTAGTTTCAGCTGGAATTTGGTGGAAACGGTAGGTACTAGCCAGAAACTAATATCCCTGAAGTATCTCTTGAAGTGAGCGTGGAGATCCGTAGAAAAAATCCCAAAGTTTACATGGATTAACATGTTTAGTAGCTCTTATTTGAAGTATAATATGTATATTTACATAGTGTGTGTGGTTAAGCAGAAACAAACGTACAAGTAATATGTTTATGTAAAAATGACGCAATATTGCATTCATGATTGTACATTATTTTTGTAATGGAAACCAAATATTTTATTACGAATACAAATTACTGTATGATGAAATTTCAATTATTCAACACATTCTTCGCAATGATGATATTTTTCGTAGAAATCTGTGAAACATAGGGGAGTTTTGCACCAAAAACATCTCAAAAATTGAATGTTAGTACACAGTGCACGTTGTGGATTTTCTATAAGGGTGTGACGGAAGCAAAATGTCAAAGGGGTATCAAATGATTGTGGTCAATTCAAGATATATTTCAGGGAGATTAGATTTTCGCTAGTACCTACCGTTTCCACCCAATTCCAGCTGAAATTAGCTGGAACAAAAGTTGAGGTTCCCTTGTTAGTAATACACCAATATTAAGTGGATATTGAGATGCGTAAATTTTGCCAATATAAAGCCAATGTTGCTTTAAAAAGCATGTTTAAAATATCTGATGTGGTAAGCATATGACTTTCCTTATATACTGCAATGAATTTACTACTTTTACAGCAAAAAAATAGCTTATTCCTATCCTAATCCCAGATAGTTATATTCTTTTAAAGATATTGAATTGTCGTCAATTAGTCGTCATTTTCATTGATTTAGCGCAATTTTTAACGATTTGGCGAGATTTTCTTTAATATGGCAACATTTACAAAGTCTCCAAGTTGGCCACATTCCGCCAAATTTGCAAATTATAGCAAATAAATGACTATTGGCGTTCAAATACAAAAGTATTACTCAAAGTATCTTTTCTCATGAATGGAACGAGCTAGATCCACGAAAATGATTCGCCAAATTTATCGCATGATATTACATATGAAAAGTGAACATGTTTCTCAAAAGTTAATATATTATTTTTTAATTTGTGGGATTTTTTGATACATTTATTTGAAAAATATGCAATATATTCAGAACGGTTCATGAAAGCGTTCTAAAGTTTATGTCAATCATTTTTTAAGGAAAATTTACATAAGAAATGTCTATTTGCGTAACTACATTAAAGGTTTTGATTTTTTGATGATTTTTTCAAAATTTCACTCGAAAATTTTGGAGGGTTCTAAACATTCGATTGCGTTTAAAAACAATAGACTTCCAGTATTCATTGATGGTGACTTTTGTTCCAAATTTCAATCGAATGGTTTCTTTCGTTCGTGAGATATCGTCTCCAGAGTCTCACTGACACACACACACATACTTTCACACACACACACACACACGCACAGACATCACCTCAAAAATGTTTGATTCGTGATCAGGGATGCTTAAAATGTGCTCTCCCATCGAAAATTCGAATTTTCGACCTCGTCACAATACTTTCGTTATACATTATATATATAAGGAAAGTAAAAATTGAATGATCGCATATAGTTTGAACGATTGATTATTATAAATTAAAAACTATTTTAATTAAGGTAGATCATCGCCCTATGCAAATTTTGATCATGTGACATATTTTTGTAAAAGAACAGGCTTATACGCTCATCCATATAGATCTAAACATTTATCTCGTTCTCCTAAAATGCCTTACATTGAGATAATAGATTATATAAGAAAACAGGTTTAAGTTATGAATCAATAGGAACGTCTAGTCTAGCAAAAACTAAAAATATTTACGGGAGAAATCTGTGTTATATCTCCAAGAAAATATTTATCTCTAATTGATATATAAAACTAGACCTTACGTTCGACATAAATTTTTATACAATCTTCTACACGAAGAGGTGCCAAAAACTAGCACAGTCCATTCATTCAAGCACTTTATCGCCCCCTTCCATGTCTGTTTTCTTGCACATTAAACCGGATTAGCTTTTTTCAGCAAAATATCTGAAAGAAAGAAACATAAGTATCTGGAAAGCAGTTAAAAGGAAGACCCAGTTTTATTCAGGAATTATTGTTAACAAGTATCAATACCCAGTAACATTAAAATGCTAAGGGTATGATATGCATATTTATACATGAGAAATAAAATGAGATATGGATAAATCGCAATGTCGAAATCAATTTTTACTTTCCCTACATACATGGTATAATGTATAGGGAAAGTATTATGAGAGGGATGTAAATTCGAATTCGATTTTTCGACTGAAAAGCATATTTCAAGCACCCTTAAACTCGAATCGAACGTTGAGGTGATGTCGTGTGTGTGTGAGTGAGTGTGTGTGTGCAAGTGAGTGTGTGTGTGAGTGTGTGTGAGTGAGTGAGTGTGTGTTTGTCAGTGAGTGTGTGTATATGAGTGAGTGGGTGTGTGTTCATGTGAATGAGTGTGTCCGTGAATGTGTGTGCGAGTGAGTAAGTGTGTGTTTGTCAGTGAGTGTGTGAGTGGGACTTAGTGTGTGTGTGTGTGTGAATGAGTGTGTGTGTGTGTGTGAGTGTGTATGCGTTAGTGAGTGTGTGTGTATGAGTGAGTGTGTGTATAAATGAGTGTGTGTGTATGAGTGCGCGTGTGTATGAATGGGTGTGTGCGTGTGAGTGAGTGTGTGTATGTGAGTGAGAGTGAGTGTGAGTGAGTGTGTGAGTGAGTGTGTGCGTGTAAGTGAGTGTGTGCGTGAGTGAGTATGTGTGTGAGTGAGTGTGTGAGTGAGTGTGTGCGTGGGAGTGAATGTGTGTGTATGAATTAGTGTGAGTGTGTGTGTATGTGTGTGTGTGAGTGAGTGTGTGTATGTGAGTGAGTGTGTGAGTGAGTGTGTGAGTGAGTGTGAGTGTGTGCGTGAGTGAGTATGTGTGTGAGTGAGTGTGTGAGTGAGTGTGTCTGTGTAAGAGAATGTGTGTGTATGAATTAGTGTGTGTGTGGAACTGATATCCCAAGGAAAAATGAAGAAATTTGAAAAAAATTTGGTTCGATTAATACAATCAGTTAACACTGGAATCCTATTGTTTTTAAACACGATCCACACACCCCAATTATCAAATGAATTTTTGCAACCATATTTAAAAATATGGACATTTCATAATGTTACATAAGCAATCAAATTATCCATTTTATACATACTATTTTATTAAAAAACGAATAACATAATGTTTAGAACACTAATATGAACCGCTCTGGAAATATTGCATATGTTTCACATAAACGTATCAAAAAATTATACAAAATAAAAACAAGAAAGTTCAATCATGCTTAAGACATTGATTATGAAACACTTTCCAACTTCAATGTAATTTTATTTAAACATGTCTTAAATGCAATACATTCCTCGGTAATATTTTAAAACTTATCACAATACTACATTAATTTATTTTATTTGAAAACTTAAACTTTCATCGAAAAAAATTAACTTCATCCAAATGACGGCATTGAAATATAAATTGCCTGGTTTAAACATCTCTAAAATGTAATACATTCCTCGGTAATAATTTTAGAATTATCATAATACTACAACAATTTATTATATTTGAAAACCTCATCGAAAACAACTGAAATGCATTCAAATGACGTCATAGATAAAATAACACGCCTGGCTCTATAAAAGCAGAATTTCATTCATAAATAATTTCCCATTCATGTCATTCATCACAATACTATAATAATTTATTTTATTTAAAGATTAAGACCATGGAGCTACAAGTAATTAAACTCTATGCGTAAAACTTCATCGAAAAAAATCGTCCTTCCCTTTGTAAAATCAATGAGTATTTCATTCATATCAGCTATGCAGACTCTATGGACTAATTGATTTTGTGTTAAAGAAATACCGCAATTCTAATACAACTAATTCTACATATTTTGCTGTTTACATTTTACATAGGTGAAAAATTGGCTTCGTTGTAGAAATAATCAAATTTGGATGATCATTTAAACTCAAATATATTGTAATTGCGTTGTTTCAGTATGTAAATGCTCAGAATTTAAGCAAAAATAAAGTGGTTTTAGGAAGGATGCAACACTCAATATGAATTAAAAAGAACTTTAAAAATCACGGTTTTGAGACAATATGGATGCCATATTTCATTTTGAAGTGGGGCACGTGATCTTCTCATATCATTGTCACGTGATCGCTTCATATAAGAGATGTAATTACTATTTTAATTTTTATTTAACAAACTATTAAAACTATTTTGCTGAAATTTCTTTTATATATTTTATGGGAAAGTTTGGATATTTCCTAAAACCTTCGAAGAAATTTGTGAATTTTAAATTCACTTAAAAAATGTTTAAAAAATTAGGTCCCATAGGGTTCAATGCATTTCATTTTTTCAACCCGGGTTCAATCCAAAACTAATTGGGTGATATTATTCGTTTATATTCCTATAGGTCCTACAGACCGTCTGAACAACGCACTAAAATTTCATTTTGATTAAGTCATTTTTACGGCAGTTATCGTGCTAGCGAACAGACAGAGAGACAGACAGAATGAACAAAGTCATAAACACTTTTCAACATAGTTGTAAAGTGTTAATAATTACACCTCTTATATGAAGCGATCACATGACCATGATATGAAAAGATCACGTGACCCACTTCAAAATAAAATATGGCATCCATCTTGTCCCCAAATCGTAAGTATCATTAAATAGGTTGATATTACATAACCAATATGATGAAACAAATTAGTAACATCGTTCTCGTGAATCTAGCTCGTTCCATTCATGAGAGAAGATATGTATTAATTAGAACTTAATACTTTGTAAGGAAACTTATTGTCCCCGTTTGCTTGTATATAATATAAATCTTGGCGACAATTTTAGAGGCAATTTTGCAACCTTGGCGTCAAACTTGCTAAATATTGCCGACTTAGTAATTTTTTTAAATGTATCCAAACTGATGAACGCAAAATTGGCAAAAGTGTCATTTAATTAATGAAAATGATCCCAAATTGATGAAAATTTAATATTTTGGTGAACGAAATTCAATTTCTCGGATAGTATTTACACAACCCAGACCGTCCGACTCACTAGAAAGTACATAGTACCTAATTGATTACTCACTACATATTTTTTTTAAACCGCAGCTATCGCCAATTTGACTTATTTTTATTCTGATTAATTGTTCCTTATAAATATTCCAAATTGATTTCTTAATAAATATGCCGTTGCTTCAGGTTCAATGATCCAAAGCAAGTTGTATATATATCACAAGTATATCTGGCATATAAATTTTGAGACCCAAAATACTTTGTGAGCAAGCCGAATATTCTTTAATGTCTTACATATTTATTATGCGACCTATAGTGAACCCGTCGGCCAGAATAGCCAAATGGTTAAAACAGGGAGGTCGCACTCGGAAAACTCGAATTCGATTCAACGAGGTCACACGCAGAAGACTCGAGTTCGATTCAGGGAGGTTGCACTCGGGAAGCTTGAGTTCGAATCAGGGCGATGCCCTAAAATATCCCCGTCTCTGCGCATACTATGGGCATGTTAAATATATAGGTAGATGAAACGTTTCCTGTGTTTGCCATCCCCACAGGGTTCAGGTCTAACTTGGATGGTTTCTGGCAGACTTCTATTGGTGCAGTCAGGCTTATACCATGGTGTGTTTTGAGTCATTAAACCAATAGGAGCTGCAATTTATCGGAATAAACCATGGACGTATGTTTCATGTTTTTGTTCAAGCCCTGCCACAAACAAATGAGATAAGTAACAGTTACAAAATATTGCATCCATAAAATATTAAAAATCTCTATAGCAATTGTGTGACACAAAATGCTTTGTGACACACTGAAATTAAAAACAGGAAAGATCAATCATGCATAAGCATTGATTATGAAACACTTTCCAACTGAAATGCAATTTCATTTAAAATTTCTCAAAAATGTGATACATTCTGTGATGATATCTTTTACATTATCACAGTACTACAGTAATTTTTTATACTTAAAGATTTAAAACTTTATCGCAATATAAATCACCTGATTCTCTATGCAAAATCAATGAATATTTCATTCATATAACTTGTATTCCAGACTGCAGACCTAAATAATTTTGTGTGAAAAAAATTCAGCAATTCTTATGTAACTCATCTTACAATCACTTGAGATATTTGCATTCTACATAAGTAAAAATTAGGCTTCGTTGAAGAAATAATAAATGTTTAGGGATCTTTTAAAATCACAACTATTGTAATTGCGTAGGCACGGAATTTAGATATACCGATAATACACAGATACACAGATAATCTATGTGTGTGTATGTATTCAAAGTATTGGAATCGTGCCGAAGATCGGAACTCGAATTTTCGAAGAATCTACACATTTTGGGACTTCTAGAACACGAAAAAACTATTTTTAGGAAGACGTATGTGTGTGTAACGGTGTATCTGTGTGTTTTTCTGCGTGTCTGTGAGGATATTGCATCCATTCTAACTGAAAAACTAATGAACCGAATTTCATAAAATATGGTAGGTAAGTTTTTTATGGGAAACTCTGATGTTCATTAGATTATAGTACGATTCGTAATAAAAGAATCTGCCTTCTTTTGCGAAATGGCCGGCAGAAATTGCCTTTATCCACTCTAGCTAAAGACTAATGGACCAAATTTAACAAAATTTAGTGTATAATATTTCAATAACCTACAAGTGATTTATATACCAAATTTAACAAAATTTGGTATATAAATCACTTGTAGGGTATTCTAGTACGATTCGGGGAAAAGGAACGGGCTGTTTTTGCGAAATGGCCCGCTAAAATCATTAAATATAAAAATAAAAGACTACGTGTGCTCAATTATATCAATTAAATTCTTATTTTATACGTGATTTTTGACAACAAAAAGAATGAGACTAACCCCATTACTCTAGGACTAGCCGTTCTTGAGATATTTTAGTTCTTTCGCGTTTTCGCTACGCCACCTTTGACAATAAGTCCAGCTATCAAATGAGAACTAAATTTAAGTTTAACGTGCAAATTCAATGTCATTTAAAATACTTATGGCTGTTATTTGGTGCAGATAAACTGAAATTATTGTTGAAGAAATAAAGAGAACGAGAATATGAGTCTGTAGGGAAAGACATGTGCTGCCCACATCAGAATTTTTAACAACATTGCAACAATGATTTATAGAAGTGAACGGGGATTTTTTGCAGGCCATTTCGAAGAAAACGTAGGATCTATATTTAAAGATCCACCAAATTTTTGTAGAATAAAATGTTCTACAAATTAGGGCTGTGTACCAAATTTTAACTGTGTAGGACGTTGAAAAGTGCATTAAAAAAGCCATCAAATAAGTATATCATGAAGAGTTATATAAAATTTAAAGAAAATTGAAAAATTGCTATCTACCAAATTTATTTTAAAATGTGAAGCTTCTCTCATATATAAACAATCAAACTCTTGGAAAGATATTTATTATATAATATATCTCTTTTTTCTTTCTGGAGGATATCCCAAAAGTCAGAATTTAATTGAATTTGTTTTTCTCCCTTTATTAAATGATTTTTAATTAAAAAACTACCTAACATATTTTACTGAATTTTATTTTATATATTTTAGGGACAATGTGAATATTTCCTAAAAATTTCGAAGCAATTTGTGAATTTTAAATTTGCTTAAAAAATGTTTGAAAAATTAGGTCCCATAGGGTTCAATGTATTTCATTTTTTCAACCCGGATTCAATAAAAAACTAATTGGGTGATATGATTTATTTATATTTCCATATATCCTACAGATCGTCTGAAAAACATACTAAAATTTCATTTTGATAAAGTCATTTTTACGGTAGTCATCGTGCTAACGGACAGAAAGCTGACAGACAGACAGAATGAAGAAAGTCATAAACATTTTTCAACTATGTTGTAAAGTGTTAATAAAAATGATATTAA